>JAKFHU010000449.1:0-13154 GCA_023783475.1 Daubentonia madagascariensis | reverse complement strand
AAAAATACGGTGCCTACCCCACAGGGGTGTCGTGTGCGGTGAAAGAGCAAATGCAGGCAAAGCACACAGAAGCACGTGTGGCACACGGTCAGCCTTTCATCGTGGTTAGAGTGATTGTTACAGGATCATCTTCCTACGTCCTTGTCCTTGTCTTTGAAAGATCGGTAGGCCCATGCGGGAAGATGAAAATCGTGCCTCCTGAGCAAGTCTCTGCCGTGAAGTCACAGGCGTGTTGAGCATACAGCATAGAAGGCAGTATGAAAACCTGATCCTGGGATATTATGTTCCTGTAGGACATGAAATCATCGAAGGCGTGAGAAATCCTACCTCATATCGGTTTTACTAAAACCCACAGGATCACGCGCGTGCGCACACACGCAGACACACGCGCGCGCACGCACACACACACACACACACACACACACGCCAAACTTTCTGAGCCTCCCACGACAGACTGATCGAGGAACACGCTGTGATGCTGACTAGCGATCTATCCGGGCCCAGGTTACCTGTCACTCTGAGCCTGCCTCCTCATCCGTCCGATGAGAACAGTCTTCGTCACGAGTCTCTTTCACCCTACCTGATGCTTCCGGTAAAACTGAAAGGAAATTCGACCTGTGAGAACACCCGATAGGCACAAAATCCATGTGACCTTTCCATTTTTTTTCCTCCCGCTTTCTATCTGGATCTGGGAGCTCACTCTGGTTCACCTCAGTTTTTCAAGAGTCTCTGGTTACCTTCTCTCCGGCCTGTATCGGATCGGGTCCGAAGGGGGAGAAGAAAAACAACCACCACCAAAAGAACCATCCTAAAGAAAGCAAAGCAACATGGTTTCTGAAGAAACCGATCAAGCATTTCTGATGAGCGAATTCCCTATTTCAGTCAACCGAGAAGGCCCATCGTAAGGAGGATGTGAGGGGGCTGGGTCTGATCGGACGGTTACCCCTGAACTATACAAAGAAGAGAGACTATGGCACGTGCGATGTGAGTAAAGAGAATAAATAAACAGGGACGTCTTTCCCGAGGTCGGACTTAGCGTACAAGGGGAAATAAAGGTGTACTAGGATGCTCATTTTTCACTCTGGAAACAGAGGGTGAGCACTGAACTGAGAAGGCCGAATTTTTTTTTATCCTCCTAGATATTCACACAGGCTTAGATAAGGCCCCCAAAATAATAATAGTAATACTGAGCCTATAAGTTATCCCTAAAACTCAGATTTTATGTTCCCTTGCCTCCTTTTCATAACTGAGCAACATACAAAATGAAAGAATGGACACAAAACTCCCAAAAGGGTTTGTATGCAGCCCCTTTCTTTATTAACTTTACAGGAGTGTCATTATTGAGCCCTGAATCTAGCATTCGAATGATCTTGTGGCCAAGGGTCTGCCTATTAGTGACAGGGAAAGAAGCCTTTACCGCCTAAATAGATGACGAGGAACGGGAGTACGGCTGAGATTCCGAGCAGCCTATGTTTACATACTGCAAATCCCATTAGGCCCTGTCATGGGTTCAAGGAACAGATCTAAATTCTGACCCTAAAGTTGGTTACTCCATGGTGTCACAGATGAAAATGAAAGTCATCCAGCACTCTGGGAAGCCTAGGTGAGAGTAGAGGATTACTGGAGGCCCACAGGAGTTTGAGGTTGTAGTGAGCTATGATGATGCCACCGCACTTTAGCCTGGGAACGAGTGAGAACCTGTCCAAAAAAAAAACAAGGAAAAAGAAAAAAAGAAAGAAAAAGAGAGAGAGAGAGAGAAAGGAAGGAACGAAGGAAGGAAGCAAGGAAGAAACAAAATTCAATATAGACATTGCATTTTTTACCCCCCTTAGGTGACTGGGGTTCAGCGGGGTGATGTAATTTGACAAAGCTCACATTGCTAACAAATAAAGCACTGGGATTAGAACTCTGAATTCTCTAAATCCAGCATATCCCCCTACCCACCATACTGTGACACCTCTGAGAGTATATATCCCACAGAGAAGAGCTGTGGAGGCCATCCTCGGAAACACAGAGCAGAGTCCACTAGTGGAGGTCGTGGAGTCTCTGCTTTGTAGCCAGTCTGTAGGCGTGTGGAAGCATTAAAATCGTTTATGAGGAAAAAATAACGTGTCAAAGGGAAGCGGAGATGTTATCTGTTATAGACAGACAAAATTCGGGAAAAAAGAGCTGTGAAATTTGCAGGGCTACCCTCAGCAATCCCAAAGCAAGTAAGTACCTCCTTTGGCTAAAAGGAAAAAAAAAAAAAAAAAAAGGGTATATCATATTTATAATGATGATCACTTCTATGAAGACACTACCCCTCCAAAAAAAATTAAAATAAATAAATAAATAAATAAATAAATAAAACCTCTCCTCTCTGCTGTGGAAATCAAGATCAGCTTTTTATGAAATCCACTAAACTCACACAAGCAGTGAAAGGTAATTATACCGATATATACAATGTTAATCTTAGAAAAGAACGCACGGTACCCCTTATTGGTTTAGACACAGTCGGGTGGATAAATAATCTCCATGAGATTTTTACAGAGATTAAACCATTTCAGGGGGGGAGGTGATAAAGAATGAGGGTTGAGGATCAGAGAAAGGATTGAAAGAAACACTTTCTGGTTCCTCAACGCCAGCATTCATGGAGAGGGTATGCTTACTCGTTTATACCTAGGTGAAGAGCGGAATCAGCTTTAAAAAAAAAAAAAAAAAAAAAAAGGTGGGGGGGAGGGGCTGTGAGCCCTGGTTATGATACAGCAGTAAGTGCTCGATCCTGAAAGGTGTAAAATATATGACCTCTGGCTTATGCCAGTTTGGAATGGACAGAGATAACCTTGAGCACCACCACCCTCCAAAAATAGGAATACCTAGGCCAGGGATCAGGATCAGACAAAATGTAAAAGGAAAAGCTCCCACGGATCAAAGAATGTAAAAATGATGGACTTGCCCGTGGAAAAGAACCCCCAAACCCTGTGAAATCATTTAAAGAGGTTTCTTCTGAGCCGAGTGTCCCTGACCCTGGCCCAGAGAGCTACACCCAGGAAGGCTTGAGCAAGTGGCCCCATTGTGGCTGGGTTACAGTTTGGTTTTCTACACTTTAGGGAGACGGGGATGACATGTCAAATCATAAATCGGTACGTGGAAGGTGTACATGAGTTTGCCCTGAAAAGGCAGGACATCTGGGAGCGGAGGGGGCAGGGGGTTTGCAGATGACAGCCGGCTGAGTTTCAGGATTCTTTGACTTGCAACTGGTTAAAGAAATGAACCTCTGTGTAAAGGCTTGGAAGGTTTTCACCTAAGATAAGGATGTCTGCTAATCACAGACAAGCCACTGAACATTTACCCAAAACTCGAGCGCTCTGTGAAGTCAATGGTTGGCCTGCAGGTAAGGGTTAAGCTTTGTTCTGCCTGGCCTCAGGCCCGTCAACCCTTCCGCATCTCATTGTTACCAAAAAAATGACCCCGTAAGGGAGGGGTGGCTGAACTTCCCTACTCCTGGGGGCCAGCAACTCAGGTTTAAAGATTTTCTGGGATCCCCTTGGCCAACAGGGGGTCCATTCGGTCAGCTGGGGGTGGGGGGCTTAAGATTTTATTTTAGACCGTAGGCTCCGGAAAGAGTGTTTCCGTGGGAAAGCTATATGAGTTCATCAAAAGCTCTTATTCGGTGGGTCTGGCCCCCGAGGTCGTCTCCCTGCCCCCACTCCGCCCCTCCCCTCCCCTCCCCTTTCCTGCCCTGCCCTGCCCTGCCCTGCCCTGGGGCCAGAGTCGGGGCGGAAAGGCCCATGAGGAGAGGCGCGTGGGGGAGGTGCCGCTCCCAGAACTCATCTCGGCCTCACGTAACCCTGCCGCTGCCACCGCTCTGCCCGAGGAGAGGCCGAGCAAGTCGTGCTCCTGCCCTGAGGGATTGCCTGCGGACTGGGGGGGGCCGGGCACGAACTCCCAAGCCTAAGACGAAACCCCTAGCCTGGCCGCCCGGGTGGACGCGCCCCGGTGGAGGCCTTCCACCGCCCCTCCTCCCCTGGCCTCCTTCACCCGCACGGGACCCCGCCCCCCGCCCTTCCGCGCTGACTGCGCACGCGCGGTCGCACGTAGCCGCCTCCGGCTTCTCTCCAGTGCTGAGGCTTTCAGCCGCCACCCCGCCCCGAGGGCTGCCGCTTCCAAACCGCCGCGGCGGCGGCGGCGCCGCGCCGCGCATGGGGGAAGGGAGGGAGTGTGCGTCAGGAACTCAGTGTGTGTGGGGCTTAAAAAAAAAAAAAAAAAAAAAAAATCAGTCCCCTCCGTCTCCTACCTCAGGAAAACCCCCACACCCTTGGAGAACTGCCACCGCCGCTACCGTGGGGGCTGGCACCTTACCTTCTGTCCTCCTTGTGGCCCATTCTAAGGGGGCCGCTAAACAGACCCTCTCGGGAGGGAGGGAGAAAGGGCCCAGGCCTGGGGGACCGGGGGTGGGGGTGGATCGGACCCATCCACCCCGGGGTACGGACCCAGAGCCTCCTCCGTGGCGCGCCCCCCGCCGCCCAAAACCCCCCCCCCCCGTGTCCCATCTCCGGTTTCACGAGGGGTGGTCCCCCTTCTCCCCTCTTCCTTGGGAAATCTGGGTCGCGAGCCCGTTCACACCAAGGCGGTGGGCCTGGTCTCCAGCCTGCCTCATGGCCTCCTCGCCCTGTGTGAGATGGACCAGACGGGGCCCGCCAGTCACGGAGGGCCCCCTGGGGATGAGGTGGGGAGCTCAAATTTGGGCGGGGGTGTGCTCAGGGGAGGAGAGTGCCCGGATTAGGCCAGGTGACACTGAGGAAGCATCCGGGCTTGTCTGAAAAATGGGACCCGGTGCGGCTGAGAGCAGAGCGCCGACGACGTTCGTGGCCGTGCCTTCCTGGGACTCCTCTTTTACCACGACACACACAAAAGCAAGACCTGTCTGCCCTGGCGGAGAGGGTTCACGGGCGTCGTAAAGCACGTGGTGGGGACTTCTTCAGTCATCTGAGGGGGTGCACCACTTCCAGGGGGGCACCACTCACCCTTTAGATCAACCCATGTACCGGAATTCTCTTCCTCTAACTACTGTGGGGGGGCCTGGGGGGAGGGATGAGAATGGGGGGGAAACGGGGCGGACCACAGGGGCTTCCCTGCCAGAACCACGGCCCAGCGTGGGGTTCCCGGGGAAGCGGGGGCAAGTGGCACCGAGGCACGAAGCCGCCGCGGGGGACCACGACATCCGGGCGCACTTTGGGACGGGTGGCAAAGGCCAGGATGGCGGGCTGGGCCCCGAGGAGGCGCCTGGGTCCCGGGAGGGCGAGCAGAGAGGCCGCGGAGCCAGTCTCTCCGGCAGAGCAGGCATGGCAGGGCAGCCGGCACGGCCGAGATCAAGGACGGCCGGAAGCCTGGGAGACTGAGCCATGGCCCTGGCTCTCAGGGTCCGGAGGGCAGGGACGGGGAGCCGGGCTCCGGGGGCCCTGCTGGCCCCGGCGGAGGAGGCCAGAAGCCGGAGCGCAGACCACCTGCCACCTCTCCGGGGAAGGACCCAGGGCCGGGTGTTTCTGGGGGGGGGGGGGGGGGGGGGGCCGGGAGGGGGCGGGTGGGACCAGGACCGGCGGGGTGACGACAGGGACCGAGACGGACGACGAGGAGGGACGACGCCAGAGGGACAAGAGGGACCACCTGGTGGGCGTTGGGGGGGCCCAGGGGATGTGCGGCTGTGCCACAAATTGCAGCCGGCGGGCCCACCAAGGGCCCTGGGGGTTCCCAGGAGGCCCAGAGCCCGGGGACCCTCGTGGTCTGGGCCAGCCACGCAGCGTGCGCCAAGAGGGCTCAGAGGAAGACAGCCCTCCTCCTCTCTATCTCATCCCAGGCCAAAGCCACCTCCACCCACCACGGTCCCCAGGCGCTCCTCGCCCCAAAAAACGGGGGACTGAATGGGTTTCTTCAGAGGGAAGGGATGTACTGACACACGGCCCGGCTGCAGAGGCCTGGCCTGGGGGCAGGGAACCTCCCCTGAGGGCAGTTGAGAGGCATGGGTTTTCCTAGGCTCCTGCCGCCCCACGCCCCGCCCGGGGCGGTGGCAGCTGGAGAGCCTGCCGCCTTCTCTGCCCTCCTCTGTCCTGGGGGGGGCGGGAGCCACCACCCTCTCCTGGGGGGGGAAAAACCGGCCCCCTCCCTGCGCTGTGCTGTTGTGTGCCCACCCAGCACAGTGGCCACCCGCCCAGCCCCAGCCCAGCCCAGCCCAGCCCAGCCCAGCCCAGCCCAGCCACACCCCACCCGGGGGGGGCTGCCACTAAAAGGGCAAGGGGGCCAGGGGGGGGGACCACGGGAAAAGGGCTGCTGAGCTGGGCCAACACGCTTTCCAACACCTATGGGGGGGGGGGGGTGCCCTGGGAAAGGGGGGGTCCATGCCCCCCCGGGACCCCCCCCCCCCCGGATGGGGAGGGCTCTCTGATTTCTTTCCCACCCCTCCCCTTTTGCCAGCCCTAGGGACCCCTTGTGGCAGTTCCGAAGGTTTCCCCCCTTTTCCCCACACCACAAAACCCCACAACAAACCACACCCAACACCCAACACCCACACCACACCCCCACCCCAAACCAAGGGGGGGCGGTCCAGGGGAACAAAAAACGGTTTTCTGGGGGACCGGGGCCACCAGGGTTTTTGTGGCGCCAAGGGACAGGCCCTTTCTTCGCCCGGGGAATGGGGCTGCTCCCCCCCCCTGCGGGTGGGCCGGAAAATTCCTTAGGCGAGGAGACGATGAGATAGGAGGACAGGGGGCATCCAGGGGGGGAGGCCTTGGGAAACCCCCAAGGGGGACCTGGGACCCCCGGGATGGGGGGTTCAGGGGGGACTTGATATGGCCCCCCTTGAAGCTGAGAGAAACTCCGGGGGGGATGGGGACCACGGCCTCCGAAAGTGGTGACGGTGGTCGAACTGGGGTTCGGCCGGCAAGGGCAAGGTTTTTGGGGAGGGGGCCAAAGGGACATGGCCAGGGAAGGGATGGTTGGTTACCTGGGGAAAAATGAAAAAAAACACCCCGGGGGGGCCCGGGGGGGGGGGGGGAGGACCCTAGAGAGAGAAACGGGAAGGGGAAACCGGTGGTGCGTGGTGGGGTGGGTGAGTGCGGTTTTGGGGCCTGGACACAAAGGGGCTCGTCAAGTTTTAACCTCGGTCGGGGGGGGGGAGGCAGCCTCAAAGAGGAAACAGGGGACATCTTGTGTCCCCCGGGACACGTTTGGGCATCACAGTGTGAAATGTGTTTCGGGTGTGTATTTGTGTTCCTTTTAGGGGGAAATCTTTGACATCTTCAAGGCGGTCAGGTTCCCCCAGGAACCCTTTTTCTCGGGTACCGGGGGGAAGGGGAAAAAAGCGTCTGGTTCGTAAAGGTCTCTGGGCGTTACAGGAGGCAAACGGCCCCACGGGAGACCAGGGTTTGGGAGGGCTACTTCACAGTGCTAGAAAAAATGATCTGGGGGGCTATTTCATGGCCTTCACACCTAGGGGAACCGGAATCCCCAGCACAGGGTGCACGCACCCGGGGCCAGCCCCTGGGAAGCACCCGCCCCACCCCGGGAAAACCCTTTCCCCCCAAGGCCCAGGGAAAACCCCGGAGGGGGGGAGGCCTTTTCCGGGGAGGGGGGCCCCGGGTCCCCGGGGGGGCACCCGCCCCGGGGGGGAAAGGCCCGGGGGGGGGTTCTTTCCTTGGGGCCTCCGGGGACGGGGCCTTGGGCCACCCCCGGGGCCCCCACCCCCCTGACGGAAACCGCCGAAGGGGGGGGCGGGGGGCGGGGGGCCGGGAAGGACGGGCCCCCAAAGGGGGGCCTAAAAACCGGGGGCCAAAGGGGTGGGGGGGAGGGGGACCCCAAAACGGTTGGGCTTCCCGCCGACCAAAAGGGGGGCGACAGGCGTGTCCCGGGGGCGGGGGGGGTTTGCCCTGGCCAGTGTTGCAGCGAGGTGGCCCCGCCGGGGCCCCCGCACTGGGGGCATTGCCGGGAAAGGTCCGGAGTGCCGAGTCACCCGCCCGCGGGGCGAGGGCACACGGAGGTGCGGGTGGTGGGGGAAGGACCGGGTACGAGCCGTTTTGCGGGGGGGGAGGTTTTTTGCCCGCCGGGGGAGGCAAAAGGGGGGAAGGGCCCAAAGAGGGGGAAGGGGGGGGGGGTTTTTAAAGGGGAAAAGGGTGGTTGGGGCGGGGGATGGGGGGGGGACCCCCCCTTCCCAAAAAATTGGGGGTGGGGGGAGGGGATTATCCGGGGGTTTCTTTTGGCCGGGGTTCCAAAGCTTTTTTTTTTTGGGGCAAAAAAGGGCGGCGTCTGGGGACGGGGGGGGGGAAGGGCAAGGGCCAACCTTTGGAAGAGGGGTGTTGGGGGGGCCCCGGTTGGAAAATTTCTAGAGGGGGGGGGGGGGGGGGAAGTTTGGGGAAAAGGTTGTCGGGGCCCGGGAGTTTGCCCGGGGGGAAAAAATTTTGGGGGGGAAACGGACCGGGGAAAAAAGGGGGGGGTTTTTTTTTAAAAAAAAAAACGGGGTTTTTTTCCCGGAAGGGGTTTTTCCGGCCCCGGAAAAATTTGGGGGTTCCGGGGCCCTTTCGGACCGGGCCCCCCATTTTCCGGGGAAGGGAAGGAAAAAAACGGGGGGGGCGGGGTTTTCCCATGTTTTTTTCCCCAAAAACTTGGGTTTTTTTAAAAAAAGAACCCCAAAACCCCGGGTGGGGGTTTTTTTTTGGGGGGGTTTTTTTAAAAAAAACCGCCCTTTCCCCCTTATTTTTCCGGGCCGAAAAAAAAAAAAGTCCTTGTTTTGGGTTTTTCCGGGGGCCCTGGGCTTTTCCGGTTTTTTTGAAAAAAAAGGGGAAGAAAGAAAAAGATAAACCCCCCCCCCCCAAAGGTTTTTGTGGTTTTGTTGTGTTTCCCCCCCCCCCCCCCCCCCCCCCCCCCCACCAACCCCCCCCCCCCCCCCCCCCAACCCCCCCCCCCTACCCCCCCCCCCCCCCCCCAACCCCCCCCCCCCCACCCCCCCCCCCTTTAAAAAAAATAAAACATGGGGGAAAACCAATCCAAGGGGGGTTTTTTTGGGGGGGTTTCCCCCCTTTTTGGGGAAAAAACCCCCCAAAGGTTTCCCCCCGAAGGCCCCCCCCGGGCCCCCCCCCAAACCTAACCCCCCCACCCACTGGGGGGAAAAACCCGGGTCCTTTTCCCCCCCCCCGGGGGGGAAATCCCCCGGTAGGGACCGAAAACGTTTGCCCCAAACCCCCCCGGGGGGCGGTGGCTTTTTTCTTTCCTTCAAGGGGGGAAACCGGGGGGGGTTTCCCCCCTTTCCAGTTTTTTTTGTTTTTTTTTTAAAAGGGGGTTTGGGGGGGGTGGGGGAAACAAGGGGGGGGAGGGGGGGGAAAAAAGGAAATTTCAGGGGGGGGGGGAGAAAGGGAAAGGGGGGGGGCCCCCCCCACCCCCCGGGCCTCCCGGGTTTGGGGGGGTTTCTGGGGGAAAGCTTTTCCGGGGTTCCCCCCGTTTTCGGGGGGGGTCCCACAGAAAAAAAAAACCCAAAAACGGGCGGGGGGACAGGGAAGAAGAGGACAAAAAACCAAGGGGGGGGAAAAGGGAAGGGCCAAAAACCCGGCTTTCTCGGGGGGAGGGCTTTGGCCCGTTTGGGGTTCGAGAAAACGCCTTTCGGGGGGGGATCCATCCGGAAAGGGTTCGGTTCACGGGTTTTTTAGGGCGTGTGACAAAGGGAACGGCCCACTGGGGTATTTCGGGGGGGACGGGGGGGGGGGGGTCGCCCGGGGGGGGGGCCCCTGCCTTTTTTAAAAAAGGGGGTTTTACGGGGTTCGTGGGAAGGGAAAAAAAGTTTTTTCACGGCGGGCGCCCCCCTCCGTGGGGGGTGGGGTGGGTTTTTAAAAAAGGGGTGCCCCGGGAAAAACCGAGGATGCGCTCGAATTTTTCAATGGGGATTGAAGAACGGGATCTAAAGGGCTTGTGAGGGGAAGAAAAAAAAAAACAAAAAAAAAAAAAAAAACCCTTTCCTTCCTTTTGGGCCCTTCCTGGTCCCCCCCGTCCTCGGCTGGGGTTGGGGAAAAGTAGAAGGGGGAGCTCCCCCAAAAAAAACCCGTTTTTTTGGTTTTCCCCACGGGGGGGGGGGGAACGTGAACGTACGTGGGGACTTTTTGACGCTACGCTTTTTATTTGTTTTGGGCCCAAAAGGGGGGCCCCCTTCCGCGCAACCCCCCGGTTGGTTTGGGAAACCGACGTTTGGGGCAAACGTTGTGGAAATTTTCTTCCGGGAAAAAAAAAATTTTTGGCCCCTCCTAGTAGAGGGAGGGTTTGGGGAATTTTTAAAGGGCCAAAAAAAACCCAAAATTTTTTTTAAAAAAGGGCAAGGAGAAGGGAGGGGGGCGGGCGGGAGGGGGGGGGGGAAACGGGACCCGGTGGGCCCTGTGTGGGGGGGGAAAAAAAAAGGCCGCATAAAGCCAAAGCGGCTCTGGGAAAAGAGTCCACTTCTCGTGTTTTTTCCTCGGGGGGCTCCCCCCCCTCCCTCCAGGACCGTGGGGGATGTTTTCGCTATTTTTGGGGGTCAGCGGTGGTCTTCCTTATCGTTTTTCTTGTCTTGGTTTGGGTTTTGTCTTTTTTGCTCAATTCATTTTTTTTTCGGTGGCGGGAATCCTTCGTCCGAAGGGCGGCTGGACTCTTTTAGGAGGAAAGAAAACCTGGAGAAAAAAACGTTTTCCCTTCAGGGGGGCATTCTTTTCGGGGGCTCTGTACGGAGGGCATCGTTCCTTTCGGTCCGGGTGTCCGAGAAAAAAAAAAAAAAACCGTTTTTTTGGAGGGCCTGGGGCCGGGCCCAGGGCAGGGCCTTCGTTTTCTCAACTGGTTAAAAAACCCCAGGGAAACTCCGATCTCCAAAACCGTTCTGAAGTCTGTTTCTGCTCTTGTGGGGCCCTGGGGCGCGGGAGGCCTTCCGGGGTCCCCACATCGGTGGGCCTTCCCGTCGGGGACTGTGGGGAACAAACCAATCCTTCACTCTGATTTTTTTGTTTTTTGTTTCGAGGGGGGGGGGGACAGGGTTACCAGGGGTTCAACTTGGGGGGGGGGGGACCGGGAGGTTGCGGCGGGGGCGGGGTTTCAATCCGAGGCTCGCTGTTGGGGGGGACCCCAGGGGGGGGGACTTCCGGGGTTTAAAAAAGGGAACCCCTTTTTCCCGCCTCGGTTTTCCCCGGGTAAGCCGTGGAAATTTACGGTCGCGGTTGCCACCGTGGCCTGGCTGGTTTTTCTTAATGGATGGATTTTTTGTTTGTTTGTTTTTGGGGAAGAGGGGGGACGGGGGTCTCCCTAGGGGCCCGCTTGGGGTTGGTCTCGTCGAAAAAAATTTCCCGGCCCTTGGGAGCCTTCCTCCCCACCGCGGCCCCCCCCAAAAGTGCCGGGGAGGACAGGCTTTGGGGGGCCAAGCTTTGGGGCCCGGCCGCCCCCCCCCCGCCGTGGGGGGGTGGATCGTTTTTTGGGCCTTGCCCCCTTTCCTGGGACTCTTGGAGCGCTTTTCCAAAAAAAAACGCCCCTCTCTCGTCCATCGCTGAAAAAACCCCTGGGGATTCGGGTCCGTTTTAACCAAAAGGATGCGGGGGGGGAAGGCCAGGGGGGGACCCTCAGCCCCCCTCCGCCCTTTCCCCTTCCTCTCTTTTTCTCCTCTCTCTCCTCTTCTCCTCTTTTTCGGGGGGAAGGGGGAACTGAAAACCCGGGAGTCCCTTCTTTATCCGCTCGATCGTTTTCCGGGAGGGGTTTTCCCTTTGGGTGTTTTTTAGGGTTAGGTTTTCTTTTTGGGGGAATTTCCCTTTTCTAAGTGGGACTTTTACAAATCTCCAAGTTCGGGGGCCGGGAAGGGACGCTGGTGCCCCTTTAAGTTTCCTCGGGGGGTCCCCGTTCCCCGGGGCGTAAAAACCATTTAAAAAAAAAATCAGTAAAATCTTGTTTCCCGAGGAGATACGGCGATGGGAACCCGCGGCCCAACAGAAAAAAACCGTAAAAAAAAAAATTAAAAAAAATAAAAAAAATAAAAAAAATAAATAATAAAAAAAAAAAAAAAAAAAAAATTTAAAAAAAAATTCAATATTAAAATAAAAAAAAAAAAATGGCCCCCAAAAAAAAAGGAAAGGGAGGTTTTTGGGGTCCAAACGGGGGTTGGGTTGGGGGTTGGGGGGGGGGGGGCGGTGCCGGGTGATCCTTTAAAGGCTCGGACCGGACCGGAACCGGGGGACCGGGGACCGGAACCCCCCGAACCGGGAGGATTCCAGGGGGGGGCGGGCTGGGTGCTGGGGCTTCGGGACGCTAAAGGTGGGGGGTTTTGGGGAGGCTGCCGGCGAGAGGGGGGAAACCCCCGCCCCCTGTCTGAAGAAAAAACAAAAATGCGATCGAATTAAAAAATGAAAATTTTGAATTTGAAAAATAAGATGGGGATTTTACTCGGGTGGAAACAGCCGACCCCGGGGGGGGAAGGGGGGGGCGCTCGGGAGGGGGGGGGAAGGGGGAAAGGGCCGCTTTTACCGTGGGGTGTCCCCAGTTTGGGGTTTTTCCATGTCAGCCCTCTCCTCGTGGGCGTGTGGGGGTTCCTCTGGAAAACAAATTTTCCTTACCGTGCCTCTGCACTGCGTGGGTGGTGGTTCGGAAGTTGGGTGTGCGGTGTGGGCGCCCACCCCACCCCCACCCCCACCCCCACCCCCACCCCACCGGGGCTCTGGTCCACACTAGTTGTGGGAAGGGGGCCCGGGCAGAGAAATGCGGTCCAGGTGGGGTCGGGAGGAGGCCTGCGACCCGGTGTGCATCCACTCCGGCCCCCACTCTCCCTCCCCTACCAGCGAGCCCACTCTTTCCAGTCGGACACTTGGAGCGGTGGAGGGACGATGGGGGTCACCTAGAGGTGGATGTTATTGAAAAATCGGGGCCGCACCGACCGACCTCCTCCCACAGAGACAGCTCTGCCGCAGCCTCGGGCTGCCCCACCCTGGGCCCTGGCCGGGGCCTGTGAATGGTGTCCTCCTGGTCTTTCTCTCTTTCTTCCTTTCGCTCCGGCCAGCGTGTTCTAAACCTGTGAAGTGGATCGTAGCTCCCTCCTGGGTTCCTGGGATTCCGCTCTAGGAAGGCTTTCTCATCTCTCTCCTCTCTCTCTCTCTCTCTCTCTCTCTCTCTCTCTCTCTCCCGCTCTAGGAAGGCTT
>JAKFHU010000448.1:0-167494 GCA_023783475.1 Daubentonia madagascariensis | reverse complement strand
TACCAGCCAGGGACAGAATGATCTCAGCGATGCAGAGATAGTGTCTCTCTTCTCTGATGTGCCCGACAATAGTTCTGCTGCAGTGCTGGACGCAGCATTGGTGAACTCTGGAATCTTGACTATTGATGTGGCTTCCGTGAGCTCAACTCTGGCAGGGAACCTCCCTGCTAATCATCATAATTCCTTAGGGCAGGCTGTGGACCCTCGGGCCTTGATGGCCACCAGTGACCTTCCTCAAAGTCTGGATACCTCTCTCTTTTTTGGAACGGCGGCCGCTGGTTTTCAGCAGAGCCCCTTAGAGTTGGATGATGTCTCAAGTGTAAGTGTGGGGCCATTGGGATCCCTGGGCTCTTTGGCTGTGAAAAACTCCAGTCCAGAGCCCCAAGCTTTGACACCCAGCAATAAGCTAACAGTGGACACAGATGCTCTGACTCCTTCGAGCACCCTTTGTGAAAACAGTGTCTCAGAACTACTGACACCAACCAAAGCGGAATGGAGCGTGCATCCTGACTCTGACTTCTTTGGACAGGAAGAGGAAACCCAGTTTGGATTCTCCAATCCGGCGGGAAACCATGGTTCTCAGAAAGAAACAGATCTTATCACAGTGACTGGCAGCTCATTTTTGGTATGAACCAACTCTATTCATTCCTCACCATGTGGCTTACTTTTATTACAGCCAATTTTGAGGATATTCTGGACTAAATGTTTAGATGCAATCATTTCTTATTGGTTTGCAAAAGAGCACAGCCCTGGACTACAAGTTTGGAGATTTAAATTCTGATCTTGAGTCTGGAACTGACCAGTTGTGTGACCCTCAGCAAGTCACTTAACCTATCTGAGCCTTACTTTCCGTGTTTATAAAATGAGGTGGCTTGAATAGATTGTTTTTAAGGTCTTTTGAGCTTTGTGTTTTCATGATTTTGTTCTCTTTCTTGAAAAATTTAGGGCATTTTATAATGATTAATTATTGCATGTGCTTTTAATGTAATGAAAAGGGCCTTGAGTCCTTTGAGCATTAAATGATCAGAGATCGAGGAACTGGTGTTTTACATTAAAAATTTAATGGAAATTTTATACAGTGCCAAAATATTTCTAAAATATGGTGATAGAGCTAAAAGAAAAAGCTAAAAGTATGGGTTGGTTCTTTTTACCTGTTTATCCTTCCAGCCTCCTTTTTTATGATGGGATGCTATGTTGTGGAAAATATCAGGGCTTAGATATGACACAGACCCAGAGTGAAATATTGGCTTTGTGGTGTTGAATAAGTGGCCTTAAATAAGTTATTGAATCTAGCTAAGCCTCAATTCCTAGCAGTGTACATCTTAGACTTCTTTTTATTTTCTAATAGTTGGTATTGAAGAGAAAATATTATGTTTCAAGAATGTTTTTATGAATCTTTGTTACCTTTCCTGCCGCTTATCTTCCCTCCTCACATGAGAGAAAGTAGTATAATTTAATATGACACTTTTGCAGGCAATAAATATTTATGAAGGTTAAAAAGTATGGAAGGGAATTTATTTCTTCCAAAGATTAGGAAGGATTTTCTCCCCACAATTCTTGTGTGACATTGTGCACATGTCCATTAGACCAGTTTCTAGTGTCTTTGTTGTGCATTCAAAGCCAGCCATGCAGTCACTGTAGAGCCTACTGTTCCAAGAAAATCTAGAAATGGACAAGAGTGAGATTTTCTCTCCCCTCTGTGCCCTGGAGAACTCATTGCTGGCCCACTCCCAGAGTTGAAATGAGAGGTTTTGTCTGCGTTTTGAATTCATACCATCTCTCTTACATGAGTCTTGCATTTTATAGTTGATGTAGCGCTTTCACAACTATTATATTTGATCTTCACAATCCTGTGAGGTAGTTGTGGCAAAGTCTAAACTACAGTTCATATTAAAATATACCTAATTCAAATTACAAATGGCTTTTGCTTAGTAACTATTAATTATGTGTGTGTATATAGTTCAAAAAGAGGAGAAAATATTTCTACCTCTCTTATTCTACTCTCCTGAGTCACAACCATTGTGTTATTAACCATTTGCTCTGTTCCACCTTAATTGATGCCTGTTACATTCTGTCTGCTCTGTTCCCTCTCCACTCCATTTCCTTGCATGTGCACACTAGTCCTTGCCTTGCATCTTTTATTTTTTTTTAATTTTTGAATTAATCAGGTCTCTTTCATGGTCACCATCTCTCAGCCATTCTTCTCATGGCCCATTTTTCAGTCACTGTATTACTGCAAGTCTGTATGTGCACTGAGAAATTATTTTCTGGATCAGATGACAATGTGTTTATATATGAATCAGATGATAATGGGGATATTTTATATAAAGTGTTACTGAGAAGTACTACTTTTCTAAGTTTTTTCACCATGCAGTTCTGCTAGCAAACTCTATTATTTGCTTTCAAATATTGTAACTAAGTACTGTTTACATGTGGATACTTGGGGATAACAATTATTATGGCACTTGGGCAGTGCACTTTATAATTTGCCATTTTGAAATGCATCTGTACTGTCTTTATACTTTTAAATTGGTTGTACTTATTCAATGAAAAATCAAAAAGTATACCTAAATTTGTAATTCAAAGAAGTAGTCAGAATTTTATTATGTCTGCCTATTTAAGAGCTCTCCCTCAGCATTTTGGAAAGATTTTAAGCCCGTTTTAGAAATGTGTTGTCATTAGTTAAGTCCTCTTAAATAGATTATTATTCTTTTCCTGTAGGTAAGAATGCAGAAGCCTGAGGTGAACACACAGGTTATAGGCATCCATTAAGATATATAACCATATAGATATTTTAAAACTCTGTCATTTTATTTCTTTAGTCCCTCAGACGTATTTCCTCCCATGAAAGCTATCATAAACTGTACTTTTGTTAAAGTCCATGGAATTTACAAAGGACGCAGTTTTCTTTTCTTTTCTTTTCTTTATTTTTTTTTTTTTTAGACAGGGTCTTGCTCTGTCACCTAGGCTAGAGTCCAGTGGTATCATCACAGCTCACTATAACCTCAGACTCCGGGGCTCAAGTGATCCTCCTGCCTCAGCCTCCGAAGTAGCTGTGACTACAGAGGTATGCCACCACGCCCAGCTAATTTTTGTATTTTTATAGAGATGGAGTCTCCCTCTTGCTCAGACTGGTCTGGAACCCCTGGCCTCAAGTGATCCTCCTGCCTTGGCCTCCCAAACTACTAGGCGTGGGCCACTGCAGCCAGACTAAATTTTTCGGCCTAAATTTTTCTTTTCTTGAAGATACAAATCTTGTAATTGTGGGATCACATGGTTTCTTTCATTTGATTTTTTCAAAAGATTTCTCTTTCAATACCATTTTTCCAGCATGATGGTGGAAATGGCATGAAATTACATTCAGAAGTGTGACTACAAGCACAATGTTTATATTTCTATAGCTATTGGCATACATTTGCCATTTTTTTAAACAATAGGGCATGATTTAATTTTATCTCATTTGCCTTTTGTGCATCTTCAGTCCTTGATTTATTAACATTTTTCCAATTGAAAACACAATAATGAAATGCCTTGCAGGAAGGTTTGATTCCAGGAGACCCTGTTGAGCATACTTATCATGAATTAAAATATGTTAATGTTGACATTTTTACCAGTTACCTCATTATATTGTTACATAATTGAAAGCCTTGAGTAATAGAAGTGAAACTTAATAGAATATGAGGATCATCTTTCTCTAAGGATTAAATGCTTCATATTGCCATCCAGGAAAAACAAGAGAAGGCTTTAGTATAACAGGATATTTATGACTATTCTTTGATTCCAGAAAAAGCACTGATTAACTCTCTGCTTAGGAATATTCATAATCCCTTAGTAATTATTGGTATCAAACAGATATACTTGATGATTTGATAATAATAAAACTTAAATGCTCACAATATATGATAATTAAAATATAAGGCTGAGCTGAAATTTCTGTATATATACTACTTTTGAAAAATATATTTGCTTAGCAATTTTTTAAAAGGCAAATTGTGTGCTGGGGGTTTAGAAAACAGATTGTCTAGGCACAAAACTACATAAAAAAATCAAAGCACTCATTAAAAAGAAATTTTAGATATTTGTTAAATTTAAATTGATGGGATCTTGGGTAACAATTTTTAAGCTATGGTCCCCATTGTATATTTCAAATTTATTTACTGACTACTTGCAGAGATATAGATAAGAAGAGTAAAATATGAGCCATATCTTAATTTTGGAAAGGATGTAGAAATTCACATATTAAACATTTCACAACTAAACAACATCAGCAAACATTTTCGGACACCAAATGAATGACTTGGAGGAAGAGGAGGGCAGGAGCTGGGTTTTAAGGGATGATTACATTTAGTTATGTAGAGAAGAGGGTTGGTTAGTTCCAGCCAGGGAGGAAAGCAGAAGGAAAGAATTTGAAATGGAATTGGCCACACAACACTGGGAAAGACACTCTAACTCAAATGCAGGGCTCGTGTTTGGTAAGTGCTGGGTGTTAAGGTTAGACTGCCATTATGGAACCAAATTCTGGAGGGCTGTTTAAACCAGTCAGAATAGGTAGGACTTTTCTATGTATATGGTTAAGAGTCTGAAGATATTTGAGAAGGGATGTTAAAATATGAATATATAGAAATATTAATATAGTGGACACATATAATGTGGATTTGATGGGGGAGATAGGAAAATCATTTAGGAATCTGTTGTATTAATTCTGGGGTGCTGTAATGGAGGCTTGGACCAGAGTGGTGGCAGGAAGAAAGAGATACAGGAGGTGTTTCCAAATTGAGGAGATGAATATAACTTGATGACTTACTGAACATACAGGACAACTATCAGAAAGAGGAAGGAAGAAAAAATGACTAAGGATTTTTTGAGACTAAAAATTACATTTCATTAATATGATCAAGAAGGTTGTATAATGAAATCTTTTCAGGAATATTTGTGGAAAGATGATTAGTTTAGGGTTTATTTAACTGAGAAGTGATAAATCATAGTTATTCCTGAATAAACCATGCATACGGTGGATTATCCACACTATTAGACAGTGGGGCCACTTTATCTTGTTTGGCTTCCTCATAGGTTCTCAAAGTCACATTTAGTGTTTGCATTCTCATTTCCCTTTGAGTATTTCCAGGCCTCTTCAACCTTGTGCAATACAAGCCCAGGCTACTCTACATCAAAATGAGCTATGTCACCTCTGGCTATGATTTCTTTCTTTCTACTACTCTCATCCCTACTACAGATATCCAGCAAGTATTTTATGTGGTGCTAATTAATATAACAAATCAGTTCTCTATAATTTGGAAGTTGCTACTTAGTTATTAATTTCAATAGTTTCTCATAACAAACTTTGTTAGATTGAGTTTTACCTGCATTTTTCTCGGATTGGAAGAGACAGGACTAGGAATATCCAAAATCCAACTTTGATGTGATCCTTTGGGGCTCCTTACTCATAATTCTCTCTGTCACTAGCTAACATAGTAGGTCAAGTGATGGTGTGGGAACTCGGTCACAGAAATCATATCCTCTGTTCTCTTCACACCCTATTCTCTCCATTTTACAGTTACTCTGACTACTAAAGGTGGTAACTCAGTGGGAACAGAGTGCAAAAAAAAAAAAAAAGAGAGCGAGAGTAAATGTATAATTAACTACCTAGTGATTACATTTTGTTTGATGGTGAATTTTCTGTCCTGTATTGTCAACAGAACAATTCATCTCATTCTAGTTTTCTGCTGACATTTATGGACATGCAAAACACATTAACTGTTATTCTGTCTGCCTACAGAAAATAACTCAATATTGTAAACAAAGATGACAATGATTCTGAAGAGCACTAATACAGTATGAATCCTTAGGAATATCTCTTATTATTACCAGCTTATTAAGTAGCTGGTAGTTATTGAGTGCCTAGTCTGTGTGAGGCACTATGAAGTATAACACAAAAGTAGATTTCATTAATTCATTCATTTTTAGCACATTTTTGACAAATTCTGCTCACACACATTATGAGCTAGACAGAAACAAAAAATCAGAAACAATGAAAAATAACATATAATCAAGTTCTAGATTGTTATATATTAGAATAATACAGATTTAAATAGAATAGCAGTTGTCATTCTCACAGTATGGACTGAAAATTGTAATGAGGAAAAATTCAATGCACAGATTATCAAAAGCTATTTCAAAAAGTTCTAGGAATCTAAAATTTAACCTGGGATACAGCAATTAGGATAAACTGTCCTAAGCTAAAATTTAAACAGAAATGTGAGTGGTAGCTTTAATTAATTATAGCAAAATACTTTGGAAAATATATTGTAAATTATGCTTTATTTCAATTTATTCTAGATTAAATCCTGGATATATTAAGTGTTATACCTGAAAGTGATATTTTGGAAATCATGTAAGACAAACATGTTATTTTCAGATGAGAACACCATAGCACATAAATAAATGGTATTAAGCCTGTATTTTTCAAAATACATTTTCCTTTCCTCATACTGGACACAAAAGGAAATTTTAATTTTCTGAAACAAAAAACCAAGGACTTTAATAAGAAAGTAATTATTTTATATCGATGCACTAGCTGAAAAGAAGGGTATATAAACTTCATGTGATATTTGGGACTGAGAACTACTGGAGTTTACCGTGAAGAGTCTTAAGACTTTGCCAGTCGTGTGGTGAGGAATGGGGTAAATCATCAAGCAACAATTTCAGATTCTGATTAAAGTATATGAAACTTAACACATTTGGCAAGGGGAGCAAAGCCCACTATAACAAAGTAAAACTCTCTTTAGTGATAAACAACATTAAATTTCCAAGATCCAGTAGATTTTAAGTGTTTTCACCACAAAAAAATAAGTATGGAAGGTAATGCATGCATTAATTAGCTTATCTAGCCATTCTACAATGTGTTCATATTCCAAATCATCATGTTGTATAAATATACACAATTTTTGTCAGTTTAAAAAATAAATTTAAAAATTTAAAAAAGACAATAACAAATGGTAGCTAAAATGAAAACATTTCAACTCCAAGGCATTCTTACTTTGGAATAAAACCAAGAAATGATTAATCTTTATCACTAACTTATTTCCATTTCCTGTTTATACAGACAATGGAGGGATATGGCTGCAGTGTGAAACTACATTATGCTGTATGTAGAAGAAGGAAGCTTGTCTCATGTCTGTTTGTAGGGAAATTGGCAAAACAAAGAGCTGGAATGGAAATTCCACAGTCAGTGAATCAGTGAATAAAGCAGCAGTCTGTTCCAGGCTAGGTCCAATCTTAGAATATGTTTTGCCAGATGGAGTGAGTACTTTTTTTTCCTCCCAATTGGTGTTGGCATTAGTTCGTTAATGCTAAACTTAGCACTTGACATTTCCAAAGAGATGCAACAGTTTTCCCTTAAAGTCACCTTGTGTTCTTATTCTTTCTGGAGCTAATATTTTATTGTTAATTATTATTAATAATAGGAATTGCATCAGATATCATGGCATGCTAATAGAAAAGGGAAAAGCTAATATTATTTTTACCTCATTTTTCAAAATGTTGATTAAGTAAAGTTTTTCTCTGTTTTATGTGAAGACTCATTTTCTCATTTGGGTATGTCACTGTCGTTTATGTACTTAGAAAGCAATAGAATTTGAGAACATTGTTAAAATAAATGTTTATAATTTTAGAAATTTGGCTACTTTTAAAATGGATAAATCTGGGCTAGCTGTACTACTTTCCTAGGCAACAGAGTGCTTATGGAAAGGAATAAAGGGCAAATTCACTGGGGGGAAAAAAAAGAGATTCATTTCTGTTATTAAATCAGGTTTTGTATGTATCAATTTTGCTGATAAATCCAATCTTGTATATTATTCAGCATATTTTTATTCAGTTCATTTTTAGAGGACTGTATCTACAGCATTGGGTCTTTAGGTGAGACCTAAAAATTTGGCTAACTTGTATTATATTTAATTTTGATGTTAGGTGCTGAGTAGTCCTTTTCAGTGCTAAATCTATGTACCAAATCTACTGAATATTGTAAAAAAAACACCCTGGATAGAATCTTGTTTGCAGAGTGATTCTGATTGTCCTTTACTATAGATTCTTTTGGGGCAAAAACTTCCTTAAAGATAAAATGTTATGTATATTTTTAGAAATCATTAATGCTTCTTCCCAAAAACAGAAATGAGAAAATAAAATTTAAACAATGAAAAGGTTAAGTTTTCTCTATAGCCAAGTGTTTTGGCTTTGCCTAACTGTCTTTGGTCAAAAACATCTGGACAAAAACATAGTGGCAATTTTGAAACATGTCCAGTATTTTCCAGTTACAGTTAGGGATAAAAAAAAAAAAAACAGGTCAAATGGATGTTATTGCAACATAGGTCATCTGTCTGTCTAATACCATCTGGCTTTTGGAAATTCAATGAAGACAGTAAGCAGTGAAGAGAAAAGTTTTCCAAATTTAGGTCCTGACCATGAAACACAAAAATGTGGTCAAATTGGATGCCATTGATTATTTTACATGGTAATCTTAGTAATTGGTGCTTTTAACTATTTTCACTCCAAATATTCTTTCAGGTGTTTTTAAACTGAATGTAAATCTTTAATTCTTGCCATTAAAGTAGCATATTGATTTTTTACTTCATTTTTCTTTTCAAGATTGGTGGATTATTCAATAAACATTCATATAACAGCCTATAGATTATTAATTGTGAAACTGTATTGTATATTTTACAATATACAATATTTCCTTGATTTATTTTTTAGCTACCATATATTGAATTATAAGTGGCTCTAGAAACATTTTTAATTTGTAAAATTTATTATTTTCATAAATTTTCTTGAAACATATATCACAAAAGTGCACAAATTACAAGGATATTGTTCCATGAATTTTCACAAAGTGAATGCACCTATGAAATCACTACTCAGATGAAATAGAACACTACCAGAACCTCAAAGCTCTCTCATGTCCTCTTCCAGTCACTACCATCCTGAACTAAAAATAAATATTATCTCGACTTCCAAACCCATATATTAGAGGTTTCTTGATTTTTTGTTCATTCATTATTATTATTGAGATGAAATTCACATAACATAAAATTCACCATTTTGAAGTGTACAATTCAGTGGTTTTTAGTACCTTCACAATGTTGTGGAAACATCACAACTGTGTAATTCTGGAACATTTTTACCACTTTAAAAAGAAACCCCTTAGCCATTCTCCATTGCCCCCATCTCCTGGAAACTACTAATTTACTTTCTGTCTGTCTCTACGGATTTGCCTATACTGAATATTTCATATGAATGGAATTATGCAATATATGGCCTCTGTGTCTGCCTTCTCTTAGTATGTTTTCAAGGTTCATCCATGTTATATCATGTACTTCAGTCCTTTTATGGCTGAGTTATATTCCATTGTATAGATAGGCCACATTTTGTTTATTTATTCATCAATTAATAGACATTTGGGTTGTTTACACTTGTTAACTATTATGAATAATTCTGCTATAAACATTTATGTATAAGTTTTGTGTGAATATATTAAAAGTACATATTAGTTTTGCTTATTTTTAAGCTTTATGTTAAGTTTGTATCCTTTTTGTTTTTGATTTCTTTTACTCAACATTTTGTTTGTGAGCTTCAGTCATGCTTTTGCATGTACGAACAGTTAATTTATTCTTGTAGATTTATAGTGTATGCCTCTACAATAATTATTTTAGATTCTGTTTATAGGCATTTATATTGTTTCCAGTTATTTACAAGTGTTAATTA
This sequence comes from Daubentonia madagascariensis, assembly GCA_023783475.1. Taxonomy (NCBI): domain Eukaryota; kingdom Metazoa; phylum Chordata; class Mammalia; order Primates; family Daubentoniidae; genus Daubentonia; species Daubentonia madagascariensis. The sequence continues at coordinate 157,738 of JAKFHU010000448.1, read as the reverse complement.
TGCTGCTATGAACAATCAAATACACCTTTTTTGTGAGGACGTGTATGCATTTCTGTGGGTTATATACCTAGGAGTGGAGCTGGGTATATTTAGTTTTAATAACTACTGCCAAACACTTTTCCAAGGTGTTTGTACTAATTTACACTCCCACCAGTAGTTATGAGAGTTCTAATTCCTCCACAACCTCACCAACATGTGGTAATGTTTGGCTTTTACATTTAGCCATTATAGGAGGTTGTTACTGGAGTTTCATTGTAGTTTTAATTTACATTTGTCCACTAAAATTGAGAATTGTTGCATAGATAATTATAGAAGAAACCTTGAAGTGTGTAAAAATTTATTTGAAAGCTGCTTTATAGTGAATTTTCTAAAAGTTTCTGTGTTTGAGAGAAATATAGAATGCCAAAGAAATGCATATTAATGTACTTTTTCAGCTTTATTGAGGTACATTTGACAAATAAAAATTGTATATATTTAAGATTTGCAACGTGATGTTTTAGTATACATATACATTATGAAATGATTACCACAATAAAGCTAATTAACATATCCATCACCTCACATAGTTACATAGTTACCACATTTTAGAAGAATGATAACATTTCAGATCTATTTTCTTAGCAATTTTCAAGTATACAATACAATATTATTATAACTGTGCTGTTCATTGAGTCTTCAGAACTTTATTCATCTTATAGCTGAATATTTGTACCTTTTTACCAACATCCTATCTCCTCCTTCCCCCAGCCCCTGGCATCCACCATTCTGTTTTCTCCTTCTATCAGTTTGACTGTTTTAGATTCCACTTATAAGTGAGATCATGCAGTATTTGTCTTTCTGTGCCTGGCTTATTTCATTTAGTAAAATCACATTATTAACTAATTGATATAGTGACATTTTAAATGGCATCTCTATATGTTGCTGGTATTCTCTATTAATCCATATTGGTAAAGGGCTAAATCATAAAATTATTGGAGAAATATGGAAATAAACATGAATTTGGCTTGTGATTGTAAAGTTCCTTTTAAGATTAGGAGAAAAAGAATGAAATAAATGAAACATGAATGAAATAGGCAAGTAGAGCACACATATTTCTATGTGATAGGAATGTTTCTGAGTTAGTATACAGCACATAGTTTGCCTGACAATGTTATTAATATCTCTCCTTCTTCACACCAACTATCCAGAGCTGAAAACCCCTAAAACTACAAGAAGTTGGAAACCCCATGCAGAGTCCATAATTGTGAGACAAATGTGAAACATGCAGAATACTGTCTGTTTCACACCAAAGTTTCAAGAATTCCATGATGTAAGATTAACTCCTAAATAAATAAAGAAATATAATGAGGAAGATATTCCTTTGATATCATTAATTACAGTTTAAAGGACATAATAGAAATGAGTTATGAAATACTCTTTATTGAAAGTGTAGATATTTTTAAATTAAATTCAATTGCTATGTTCATTTTTTGGCAAGTATTTTTGCTTAGTTGAGATAGCACTACTACTTGGACCTAGAGCAATATAACCATTTAAAAGAAAAATCTTTTCGTTGACACACAATTGTACATATTTATGGAGTACATGTGATATTTTGATGCATACATACAATGTGTAATGATCAAGTCAGGGTATTTAGGATACCAATGACCTCAAACACTTATCATTTCCTTGTGATGGAAACATTTCAAATCTTCTTTTCTAGCTATTTTGAAATGTACAATATATTATTGTTAACTATATAGTCACCCTACCGTGATACCAAACACTAGAACTTATTCCTTCTATCATTGTATGTCTGTACACATTAACCAACCTCTCTTCACCCTCCTCCACCCTTCCCAGACTCTGGTAACCATTATTCTACTATTTATCTACATGAGATCAACTTATTTAGCTCTTGCATGTGAATGAGAACTTGCAATATTTGTCTTTCTGTGCTTTGGTTTCTTTCACTTAATATAATAACCTCCAGTTTTATCCATGTTGCTGCAAATGATAGGATTTCATTACTTTTTTATGGTTGAATAATATTCCATTGTGTATATGTAACACACTTTCATTATTCATTCATTTGTTGATGAACACTTAGGTTGATTCCACATCTTGGCTATTAATAAAAGTGCTACAGTAAATATGGGGGTGCAGGTATCCCTTTAATGTACAATGTACTGATTTCCTTTCCTTTGGATAAATACCAAAGGATTGTTGGATCGTATGGTAGTTCAATTTTTATTTTTTTGAGAAACCTTCATGTTGTTTTCTATAAAGGCTGTACTAATTTAAATTCCCACCAACAGTGTATAATAGTTTCCTTTTCTTTGCATCCTCACCAGCATTTGTTATTTTTTGTACTTTTGATAATAGCTATTCTATTCTAACTGGGGTGAGATGATGTCTCATTGTGGTTTTGATTTGCATTTTCCTGATGATTAGTGATGTTGAGCATTTTTTCATGTACCTGTTAGCTATTTATCTGTATTTTTATCGGAGAAATGTCTATTCAGATCCATTGCCCACTTTTTAATGGGATTATTTGGTGTTTTTTAAAAATTTTTTTCATATCTTTGTTTTTACAGATTTAGGGGGTACAAGTGCAGTTTTGTTGCCTGGATATATTGCATAGTGTTGAAATCTGAGCTTTTTGTGCAATCTAACCATCACCCGAATAGTGGACATTGCACTCATTAGATAATTTTTCATCCCTCACCCCTCTTCCATCCTCACCTTTCTGAGGCCCCAGTATCTATTATTCTACTCTCTGTGGCCATATGTACACATTATTTAGCTCCCACTTATTAGTGAGAACATGCGGTATTTGACTTTCTGTTTCTGAGAAATTTCACTGAAGATAGTGGCCTCCAGTTCTACCCATGTTGCTGCAAAAGACGTGGTTGCATTCCTTTTTATGATTGAGTAGTATTTCATGGTGTGTGTGTGTGTACATTTTCCTTATCCAGTCATCCAATGGTGGACACTAAGGTTGATTTCGTATCTTTGCTATTGTGAATAGTGCTGCAATAAACATATAAGTGCAGATATATTTTTGATATAATGATTTATTTTCTTTTGGGTATATGCCCAGTAGTGGGATTGTTGGATGGAATAGTAGTTCTATTTTTAGTTCTTTGAGAAATCTCCACACTGTTTTTCATAGAGGTTGCACTACTTTACATTCCCACCAACAGCGTATAAATGTTCCCTTTTCTACACATCCTCGCCAATATCTATTGTTACTTGATTTTTTAATAATAGCCATTCTGACTAATGTAAAATGGTATCTCATTGCAGCTTTAATTTGCATTTCACTGATGATTAGTAATGTTGAGCATTATTTCATGTTTTTTGACCATTTGTATGTCTTCTTTTGAAAAAATGTCCATTCATGTCCTTTGCCCACTTTTTAATGGGGTTATTTATTTATTTATTTATTTTTGTTTCTTGTTGAGTTGTTTGGGTTCCTTGTAGAATCTGGATATTAGTCCTTTGTCTGTTGCATAGTTTGTGAATATTTTCTCCCATTCTGTAGGTTGTCTATTTACTCTGTTGATTATGTCTTTTGCTGTGTAGAAGCTTTGTAGCTTAATTAAGTCCCACTTTTCTATTTTGGTTTTGTTGCATTTGCTTTTGAGGGCTTAGTCATAAATTCTTTGCCTAGGCCAATGTCCAGAAGAGATTTTCCTAGGTTTTCTTCTAGAATTTTTATAGTTTTAGGTCTTATGTTTAAGTCTTTAATCCATCTTGAGTTAATTTTTGTATACAGTGAGAGATAAGGGTCCACTTTCATTTTTCTGCATATGGCTAACCACTTTTCCCAGAACCTTTTTTTTAAAATTTTTTTATTTTTAGATATGGTGTCTCACTCTATTGTCAAGGCAGGAGTACACTGGTGTGATCATAGCTCACTGCAGCCTCAAACTCCTGGTCTCAAGCAATCCTCTTTCCTCAGCCTCCCAAGTAGCAGGGACTACAGGTACATGCCACCACACTCGGCTATTTTTTTCTTTCTTTGTAGATTGTAGAGATGAAGTCTTGCTATGTTGCCCTGGGTGGTCTTGAACACTTGGCCTCAAGTAATCCTCCTGCCTTGGCCTCCCAAAGCAGTGGGATTATAGGCATGAGGCACCATGCTTGGCCCATTTATTAAATAGGGTGTCCATTCACCAGTGTATGTTTTTGTATACTTTGTTGAAGATTAGTTGTTTGTAGTTACGTGACTTTATTTCTGAGTTCTCTATTCTGCTCCATTGATCTATATGTCTATATGTCTATTTTTATACCAGTACCACACTGTTTTGGTTACTGTAGCCTTGTAGTATAATTTAAAGTCAGGTAATGTGATGCTTCCTGCTTTGTTCTTTCTGTTCAGGATTGCTTTGACTTTTTAGGCTCTTTTTTGGTTCCATATGAATTTTAGAATTCTTTTTTCTAATTCTGTGATAAATGACATTGCTATTTGATAGGAATTGCATTGAATCTGTAGATTGCTTTAGACAGTATGGTCATTTTAACAATATTGATTCTTTCAATCCATGCACATGGGATGTTTTTCCATTTGTTTGTGTCATCTATGATTTCTTTCATCAGTGTTTTATAGTTTTCCTTGTAGAGATCTTTCGTCTTTTCGGTTAAATGTATTCCTAGGTATTTCATTTTTTAATGTAGCTATTCTAAATGTTATTGAGTTCTCGATTTAGTTCTCAGCTTTGTCATTACTGGTGTATAGAAATGCTACTAACTTTTGTACATTGATTTTGTATCCTGAAACTTTACTGAATTCATTTATCAAATATAGGAGTCTTTTGGGGGAGTCTTTAGGCATTTCTAGGTATAAGATCATATCATCAGCAAACAGCAATAATTTGACTTCCTTTTTACCAATTTGGATGTACTTCATTTTTTTCTCTTGCCTGATTACCCTGGCTAGGACTTCCAGTACTATGTTGAATAGAACTGCTGAAAGTGAGTATCCTTGTCTTGTTCCAGTTCTTAGGGGAATGTTTTCAACTTTTCCCCATTCAGTATGATATTGGCTGTGGGTTTGTCATATGTGGCTTTTATTATTTTGAGGTATATTCCTTCTATGCCTAGTTTGTTGAGGGTTTTTGTCATGAAGAGATGCTGAATTTTACCAAATGCTTTTTCTGCATCTATTGAGATGACCATATGGAATCACATTTATTGATTTGCATATGTTTAACCATCCTTGCATCCCTGGAATAAAACCCATTTGGTCATGCTGTGTTATCTTTGTTGTGGGGCAGTGTCCCTGTTGCACTGCACTGTTTGTTCCCCAAGGTGTTGGACACTATGTGGGCTAGGCTTCTGGGCACCTAGCCAGACCACTGAGTCCAGCTGGCATGTTGCTGCAGACCTTTGGGTGGACATGGGGGGATGTCAGCAGAGCTCCAGGGATATGGAGATTCAGGGTATGTTGGATCCCAGGGATGGATGTAGTCTGTTGGGGCCTGGGCTCTCTGAATGGCAGAATGGCAGCTGAATGGCAGCTGCTTGAATCTTGATGGGCTTGTGGGACACAGTGCAAACTCTCTCTCTTGACCAATGCCATCACGTGCACACCTAACATCTTCCTGTACTATTCTCACAGCCCAAGAGGGCCAAGTTATTCTCCTGTGGCTAAGATTGGAGTCCACAGTGGAAATGTGGACTTCTGGGGATCTCTCTCTTATCTTTTTCCTGCAATGGGGAGTTCCTCCTGGCTCCAAGATGATCCCAGCCAGGCTAGCTGCTTTTCTTTCCTCTCATTTTGTGCCTCAGAGTTTACCTGTCAGTTCTCTGTTGAATTCCAGTGTTCTTTCTTAGAATCTCTAATCAACATGTGGTTAACTACTTGCTGTTTTGGCTGTTTTGGTCCTTCTTCTTCTTTTCTTTTTCTAGAGGCAGGTTGCTCCATGGCCCAGGCTGGAGTGCAGTGGTGAGATTATAGTTCGCTGTAGCCTTGTACTCCTGGGTTCAAGCAATTCTCCTGCCTCAGCCTCCTGAGTAGCTGCTACTACAGGCACAAGCCCCATACACGGCTAATTTTTTTTTTTTGAAACAGAGTCTCACTGTATTTTGGCCCTTCTTTGTGGAGGAGTCAAGTGCCCAGCACCTTTAATCAGCCCTCTTGAAGCCTGCCTTTTATTGATACATAATAATTGCACATATTTATGGAGTACATATGAGTACATTTGATACATGCATAAAATGTGCAATGGTCAAATCAGGGTAATTGGGGTATCCATCACCTCAAACAATTATCATTTCCTTATGTTATGAATATTCCAAAGCTTCCTTTCTAGCTATTTTGAAACATGGAAGAAATTATTGCTAGCTATAGTTGCTCTACTGTGCTATCAAACACTGGAACTTATTCCTTCTCTCTAACTGTATTTATGTACCCATTAACCAACAGTTCTTCATCCCCCTCCTCCCTACTCTTCCTCACCTCTGGTATCTGTATCTGCCATTCTACTTTCTACCTCCATGAGATAAATTTTTTTAGTTCCCACACATGAGTGAGAACATGTGATATTTGTCTTTTTGTGCCTGGCTTTTTTCACTTAACATAATGTATTCCAGTTCCATCCATGTTGCTGAAAATGACTGGATTTCAGTTTTCATGAATAATTTTCCATACTATATATATTCCACACCTTCTTTATGCATTCTACTCTTGATGGACATTTAGGTTGATTCCATATCTTGACTATTGTGAATAGTGCTGCAAAAAACATTGGCCTGCAGATGTCTCTTCAATATACTTATTTCCTTTTTGGGGGCATATATACACAGCAGTGATATTCCAGGATTGTATGGTAGTTTTAAGTGTTTTGAGGAACCTCCATACTGTTTTCCAGAGTGGCTGTACTAATTTACATTCTCACCAACAGTTGAGGAGCATTCCCCTTTGTATGCATCCTTTCCAGCATCTATTATTTGTTGTCTTTTTAGAAACAGCCATTTTAACTGGTGTGAGATGATAGCTTATTCACTGGGGTTTTGATTTGCATTTCCCTCACAATTAGTGATATGGAATATTTTTTCATATACTTCTTGGCTGTTTGTGTGTCTTATTTCAAGTGATACATAATAATTGTACACATTTATGTAGTACATGTGATTTATTGATACATACATACAATGTGTAATAATCAAATGAGGGTAATTAGAATACCTATTACCTGAAACATATATCATTATTTTGGGTTGGGGATATTTCAAATCTTTTCTTCTAGCTATTTTGAAATATACAATAAGTTATTCTTAACTATAATCACCCTACTGTGCTATTGAACACTAGAAGATATTCTTTCTATCATCTATTTTTGTACCCACTAACCAAGCTGTCTTTATTACCCCCTACTATTTCCACCTTATAATAACCATCATTATATTTTCTACCTCCATGGTATCCACTTTTTTCACTTTCACATATGAGGGAGTACGTGCTCTATTTGTCTTTCTATGGCTAGCTTATTTCCCTCCACGCTGCTGCAAATGACAGGATTTCCTTCTTTTTTAAATGGTTGAACAGTATTCAATTGTCTGTATAAACTGTGTTTTCTCCATTCATTTATTCATAGATGGACATTTAGGTTAATTCTACTTCTTGGCTATTGTAAATAGTGCTGTAGTAAATGTGGGCATGCAAATGTCTCTTTGAGATACTGGATTTTCATTCTTTCTTATGTACACCCATCAGTGGGATGGCTGAATCTTATAGTAGACCTAGTTTTAATTTTCTGAGGAAACTACATACTATTTTCCATAGTGGCTATGCTAATTTACATTCCCACCAACAGTGTATGAGTGTTTCTCTTCCTCCATATTCTTGCTAGTATTTGTTGTATTTTTGTCTTTTTGATAATAGCTGTTTTAACTGGGGTGAGTTGATGGGTCATTGTGGTTTTCAGTTGCATTTCCCTGATGATTAGTGAGGCTGGGCATTTTTTCACATACTTGTTGGCCATTTGTATGCCTTCTTTGAGAAATATCTGTTCAGGTCATTCACACATTTTTAAATTGGATTACTTTTATTTTTGCTATTGTGTTTTTTGAGTTTCTTATATATTCTGGTTATTAATGTCTTATCAGATGGCTAGTATGCAAATATTTGCTCCAATTCTGTAGGTTGTATCTTCACTTTGTTGATTGTTTTCTTTAGCTGTTCATAAGTTTTTCAGCTTGATATAAACACACATTTGTCTATTTTAGCCTTTTCCCCCCTGTGCTCCTGAGGTCTTACCCAAAAAATCTTTCCCAGACCAAGGTCCTGAAGCTTTTCCCCAATGTTTTCTTCTAGTAATTTCATATTTTCAGGTATTACATTCGACTCTTTAATCCATTTTGACTTGATTTTTTTGTATATGGTCAGAGACAGGTATATAGTTCCATTCTTCTGTACATGAATATACAGTTATCCCATCACACTTTATTGAAGTGATAGTCCTTTTAACAGTTTTAGTTCTAACAGTTTTTTGGTGGACCATTTAGGGTTTCCTGTATCTAAGATCATGCTATCTGTAAAGAAGGACAATTTGACTTTCTTCTTTCCAATCTTTATGCTCTTTATTTCTTCCTCTTGCATAATTGCTCTGGCTAGGACTTCCATGACTATGTTGAATAAGAATAATGAGAGTGGTTATCCTTGTCTTGTTCCAGTTATTAAATTCAAATCTTCGTATTTTACCCATTCAGTATGTTAGTGATGTGTTTGTCATATATGGCTTTTATTCAGTTGAGGTATGTTCCTTCTATGCCTAGTTTCCTAAGGATTTTTATTATGAAGCTATATTGATTTTATCAGACTCATTTTCTGCATCTATTGATCTAATCATTTGGTTTTTGTCCTTCATTCTGTTGATGAGATGCATCATATTTATTGATTTCTGTATGTTGAGCCATTTTGAATCCTTGAGATTTAAATTTCATTTGATCATGGTGAATGACCTTTTTTTTAAGTTTTTTTTTAATTTCAGAATACTATGGGGATACAAACACTTTGGTTACATATATTGCCTATGCACTGCCCAAGTCAGAGCTACAATTGTGAACATCCTCCGAACAGTGCACCCCACACCCATTAAGTACGAGTTTTCCCATCCTCTCCACCCCCCTCCCACCTGCCTAACCTGATGAATATTATTTCCACGTGTGCACATAAGTATTGATCAGTTAGTACCAATTTGATGGTGAGTACCAGTGGTGCAGCTAAATTTGTTTTGCTTGTATTTTGTTGCATATTTTTGTGTCTATATTCATTATAGGCCAATGTTATTGGCCTATAATTTTTGTTCTTGTTGTTATTTTCTTGTCTTGTTTTGGTATCAGGGTAATGCTGACCTCACAGAATCAGTTTTGAACAACTTAATCTTCTTTTTCCACACCCATTTATTGAAGAGACTGTTCTTTCCCAGATGTATGTTTGTGGCAACTTTCTCAAAAATACATTTTCTATAAATGCATGGATTTATTTCTGTGTTCTCTATCCATTCTGTTGATCAGTGTGTCTGTTTTTATGCCAATACCATGCTGCTTTGGTTACTGACTTTATAGTTTATGTTGGAGTCAGGTAGTGTGATGCCTCCAGCTTTGTTCTTTTTACTCAGGATTGTTTTTTTTTTTTTTTTTTTTTCTATTTCTGTGAAGAATGTCATTGGTATTCTGGTAGGGATTACACTGAATCTCTACATCCCTATGGGTAGTATGGTCACTTTAAGAATTTTAGTTCTTCCAATCCATGGACGTGAAATATATTTCCCTTGTTTTTTGTTTCGTCTTCATTTATTGCATTAGTGTTTTATAGTTTTCTTTGTAGCAATCTTTCAACTCGTTCATTAAATGTGTGCCTAGGTATATTATTTTATTTTTTGGTAGCCATTGTAAAAGGATTGCTTTCTTGATTTCCTTTTCAGATTGTCTCTCTTGATGAATATAAACACAACCAATTTTTTTATTTCAAAATATTAAGGGGGTACCAATATTTTTGTTACATGGATACACTGTATAATGCTGAAGTCAGGGCTCTCAGTGTGCCCGTCACCAGTACAGTGTTCATTCTACATGATAGTTAAGTTTTTTATTCCTCAACCCCCTCTTACCCTCTCCCCTCTTTAATTTCCAATGTCCTTTATGTCTCTTTGTGCACATGTGTACCTATCATTTACCTCCCACTTATACTGAGAACATGTGGTGTTTGTTTTTCCATTCCTGAGATACTTCACTTAGGATAATGGTCTCCAGTTCCATCCAAATTGTGTCAAAGGACATTATTTCATTCCTTTTTATGGCTTTGTAGTATTCCATGGTGTGCATGTGTGTGTGTGTGTGTGTGTGTGTGTGTATCATTTACTTTATTCACTTGTGAATTGATGGGCACTGATGTTAATTCAATATCTTTGTAATTGTGAAGTGTGCAGCAATAAACATTCCAGTGCAGGTGTCTTTTTGACAAAATGATTTCTATTCCTTTGGGTAGATACCCAGTAGTGGGAATGCTGTATCAAATGATAGGTCTACTTTCAGCTCTTTGAGGAATCTCCATACTGCTTTCCATAGAATTTGTACTAGTTTTCAGTCCCACCAACAGTGTATAAGCATTCCTTTTTCATAGCATACACACCAGCGTTTGTTGTTTTTGACTTTTTAATAATGGCCATTCTGACAGGGGTAAGGTGGTACCCCATTGTGCTTTTAATTTGCATTTCCCTGATGATTAGTGATATTGAATATTTTTTCATATATTTGTTGGCCATTTGTGTATTTTCTTTAGAAAAATTGTGTTCATGTCTTTTGCCCAATTTTTGATGAGGTTGTTTGTTTTTTCTTTATAGATTTGTTTGAATTCCCCCTAAGGGGGAATTCTTGTTTGAATTCTTTATAGATTCTGGATATTAGACATTTTTGGGATGTATAGTTTGTGAATATTTTCTCCCATTCTGTAGATTGCCTGATACCTCTGTTGATTGTTTCTTTTGCTGTGCCAAGCTTTATTTAATAATTCCCATTTATTTATTTTTGTTGCTGCTGTATTTGCCTTTGGGGACTTAGTCATAAATTTGTTGCCTACGCCTATGACTAGAAGAGTAATTCCTATGTTTTTTTCTAGAATTTTTATGGTTTAATGCCTTACATTTAAGTGTTTAATCCACCTTGAATTAATTTTTGTATATGGCTAGAGATAGGAGTCTTGTTTCATTCTACTGCATGTAGCTATCCAATTTTCCCAGCACCATTTATTGAATAGGTGTCCTTTCCCCAGTGTTTGTTTTTGTTTGCTTTGTTGGAGATCAATTGGTCATAGATACATGGTTTTATTTCTGGGTTCTGTATTCTGTTCCATTGGTCTATGTCTCCACTTTTATACCAGTACCATGCTATTTTGGTTACTATAGTCTTGTAGTATAGTCTGAAGTCAGGTAATGTGATGGCTCCAGACTTGTTTGTTTGCTTAAGTATGCTTTATCTTTCGGTTTTTTTTTTTTTTTTTTTTTTGGTTTCAAATGAAGCTTAGGATAATCGATTCTAGGTCTGTGAAATAAGACATTGGCATTTTGATGGGAATTGCATTGAATATTTTAATCACTTTCAACAGTATGAACATTTTAATGATGTTGATTCTACTGATCCATGAGCATGGGATGTTTTTCCACTTGCCTGTGTTATCGATGATTTCTTTCATCAGTGTGTTATATTATAGTACTCCTTGTAGAAACCATTCTCCTTCTTGGTTAAGTATATTCCTAAGTATTTTGTTTTCTTTGTAGCTGTTGTAAATTGTATTGAGTCCTTGATTTGACTCTCAGCTTGACTTATTTGTATGTAGAAACGCTACTGATTGTGTCCTTTGATTTTGTAACTGGAGACTTTGCTGAGTTTATTTATTAATTCTAGTAGCCTTTTGGGGTATTTTTAGGGTTTTCTAGATACAATATCATATTGTCAGCAAACCGAGATAGTTTGACCTCCTCTTTCTCGATTTGGATACCTTTTATTTCTTTCTCTTGCCTGATTGATCTGAATAAGACTTCCAGTACTGTGCTGATTACAGGTGGTGTCAGTGGGCATCCTTGTCTAGTTCCAGTTCTTAGGGGGAATGCTTTCAACTTTTTGCCATTTGTTGTGATGTTGGATGTGGGTTTGTCACATATAGTTTTTATAATTTTGAAATATGTTCCTTCTATGCCCAGATTTTTGAGGATTTTTATCATTAAAGGGGCCTGGATTTTATCAAATGCTTTTTCTGCATCTAGTGATATGATCATATGGTCTTTGTTTCAACTACTGTTGATGTGGTGAATCAGATTTATAGATTTGCATATGTTGAACCATCCTTGCATCTCTAGGATGAAACCCACTTGATCATGGTGACTTGTCTTTTTGATGTGTTGTTAAGTTTGGTTTACTAGTATTTTTTTGAGGATTTTGGTATAAATGTTGTACAGGATACAAGTCTGTAGTTTTTCTTTGTTGTTGTCTCCTTTTCTCACTTAGGTATCAAGGTGATATTGGCTTCCTGGAATAAGTTAGGGAGGGATCCCCCCTTCTCAGTGTTATGAAAGAGTTACAGTAGAGTAGTTGCCAGTTCTTTATAGGCATGGAAAAATTTGGCTGTGAATCCGTCTGGTCCAGGGCTTTATTTTTTTTGTTGGGACATTTTTTTTTATTACTGCCTTAATCTCACTACTTCTTATTGGTCTGTTCAGGATTTCTAATTCTTCCTGCATCAGGTTTTGGAGGTTTTGTGTTTCCAGGAATTTGTCCATTTGCTCTAGTTTTTCTAGTTTGTGTGTGTAGAAGCATTCATGGTATTCACAGATGATATTTTTTACTTCTGTGGTATTAATTGTAATGTCTCATTTTTCATTTCTAATTGAGATTATTTGAGCCCTTTCTCTTTATTTTTGGTTAATATGGCTAGTGGTCCGTTGATTTCATTTATCTTTTCAAAGAAGTAACTTTTTTTAATTGAATCTTTCTATTGTTTTTTATTGGTTTCCATTTCTTTTAATTCTGTTCTGAGGTTTGTTATTTCTTTTCATCTGCTGGTTTTGGGTTTGGTTTGTTCTTCCTTTTTTAGTTTCCTGAGATGTAACATTAGGTTGATAATTTGTGATTCTTCTGTCTTTTTGATGTAACATTTAAGGCTACCAACTTTCCCTTCAGAACTGCTTTTTCTGTATCTAATAGATTTGAAAGCTTCTGTCTCCTTTGTTGTTCAGTTTGAAGAATCTTTTGATATCAGTCTTAATTTCATCATTGACCCAGGGATCCTTCAGCAGGTGGTGCTTTAATTTCCATGACTTTGTGTGATTTGAGGGTTTCTCTTGAAATTAATTTCTAGTTTTATAACATTGTGGTCTGAGAAGATACATGGAATAATTTTGAATTTTCTGAAGTTGGTGCAACTTGTTCTATGTCCTAAAATGTGCTCAATCCTGTAAAATGTCCTAGGTGCTGATAAGAAGAAATATATTCTGTAGTTTTTGGGTAGAGTGTTCTGTAAATGCCTGTTAGGTCCATTTGTTCAAGAGTAACATTTAAGTGCAGTATTTATTGATTTTTTGCTTCAATGATCTCTCCAGTTTTGTCTGTGGGTTGTTGAAATCCCTGGTGATTATGATGCTACTGTTTATTTCTTTGCTTAGATCTACTAGAATTTGTTTTAAGAATCTGAGAGCTCCTGTTTTAGGTGCATATATGTTTAGGATTGATATATTTTCTTTCTGAGTTGCTCTCTTTATCATTATATCATGACCATCCTTGTATTTTTTGTTTTACCATTGTTGATTTAAAGTCAATTTTATCTTACATGAGAATGGCAATACCTGGTCACTTTTGGTTTCCGTTTGCGTAGAATTTTTTTTTTTCATCCCTTTACCTTGGGTCTGTGCAAGTCCTTGTATGTTAGTGGGTTTCATGGAGATAGCATATAATTGCATTATGATTTTACATCCATTCATCCTGTCTATGTCTTTTTTTTAATAAACATAAACTTTATTAAAAGCATTATTCCAGGTGACAAAGACAACTTGATGTTGCTCACAAGAAGCTTACAATTGATTCAGAAAGATATTATAATATTTTTAAAAATAAAAAAGTCAAGTACAACCACTATATTAAATGGCTAAAAATAAGGTTATAAGAAAGATCATGAAACCAATGATATTATACAGATTACATTACTTGGTTTAAACACAATATGCTTTACTGGAATGAGAAAAATGATAGGCTGAGTGACAGATTTATGCACTTATATTTATTCTTTTTATTTTTAAATTTCAGAATATGATGGGGGTACAAACACTTTGATTACAAATGTTTCTTGCACTGACCAAGTAACTGCTATAAGCGTGACCATCTCCCAGACAGTGCTTCCCACACCCATTAGGTGTGAATTTACCCATCCCCTCCATCCCCCTCCCACCTTCCTGATACCCACTGAATATTACTTCCATGTGTGCACATAAGTATTGATCAGTTAGTACCAATTGGATGGTGAGTACAAGTGGTGACTGTTTTTCCATTCTTGTGATACTTCACTTTGAAGAATGGGCTCTAGCTCCATCCAGGATAATATCAGAGGTGTTAATTCATCACTGTTGTTTATGGCTGAGGAGTACTGCATGGCATACATATACCACATTTTGTTAATCCACTCATGTATTGATGGACAGTTGGGTTTTTTCCACATTTTGGCAATTGTGAATTGTGCTTCTATAAACATTCGAATGTAGATGGTTTTATTATAGAATGTCGTTTTTTCCTTTGGGTAAATACCCAGTACTGGCATTGCTGATCAAATGGTAGTTCTGCTTCTAGCTTTTTGAGTTATCTACATACTACTTTCCATAGAGGTAGTACTAATCTTCAGTCCCACCAGCAGTGTATGAGTGTTCCCATCTCTCCGCATGCACACCAACATTTGTTGTTTTGGAACTTTTTGATATAAGCCAATCTCACTGGAGTTAAGTGATATCTCATTGTGGTTTTGATTTGCATTTCCCTGATGATTAGAGATGTTGAGCAATTTCTTATATATTTTTTGGCCGTTATTCTGTGTTCTTTTGCAAAATTTCTGTTCATGTCCTTTGCCCACTTTGTAATGGGGTTGTTTGGTTTTCTCTGGTTGATTTTCCTAAGTTCTGTATAGATTCTAGTTATGAGTCCTTTATCAGATGTGTAGCATGCAAATATTTTCTGCTATTCTGTAAGTAGTCTGTTCGCTGTAGTGATAGTTTCCTTGGCTGTGCAGAGCTTTTTAATTTGATCAGGTCACATTTATTTATTTTTGTTGCTGCTGTGATTGCCATGGGGGTCTTCTTCATAAATTCTTTGCCTAGGCTGATGTCTATAAGAGTTTTTCCACCATTTTCTTCTCGAATTCTTAGGGTGTCATGTCTTAGGTCAAAGTCTGTTATCCATCATGAGTTGATTTTTGTGAGAGGAGACAGTAGTGAATCTTGTTTCAGTTTTCCACATGTGACTATCCAATTTTCCCAGCACCATTTATTGAATAGGGATTCTTTTCCCCAGTGTATGTTTTGCCTGATTTGTCAAACATCAGATGACAATATGAGGATGGTTTTATATCTGAGTTCTCAGTCCTGTTCCATTGGTCTATGTCTCTGTTCTTGTGCCAGTACCATGTTGTATTGGTTACAATAGCATTTTATTATAGCTTGAAGTCTGGTAGATGGATACCTCCCAATTTGTTGTTTTTGCTTAAGATTGCTTTGGCTAGATGGGGTCTTCTTTGGTTCCATACGAAGCATAGAATTATTTTTTCTATATCTGAGAAAAATGGTGTTGGTATTTTCATAGGGATTGCATTGAATCTGTAGATCAGATTAGGTAGTATAGAGATTATAGCAATATTTATTCTAACTATCCAAGAGCATGGCAGGGTTTTCCATCTGTTTACGTCCTCTGCAGTTTCTTTTGTCAGTGTTTCATAGTTCTCCCTATATAGGTCTCTCACCTCCTTAGTTAAATATATTCCTAAATATTTAATTTTTTTCATGCTATTGTGAAAGTTCCTGCATTTTTGCTTTGATTCTTGGCTTGACTCTTATTGGGGTATAGGAAAGCTACTAATTTGTCCGCATTGATTTTGTATCCTGAGATTTTGCTGAATTCATTTATCAACTCCAGATGTTTCTTGGTTGAATCTTTGGTGTTTTCCAGATATACTATCATATCGTCATCAAAGAGTGAAGGTTTGATCTCTTCTGACCCTTTTGGATACCACCGATTCCCTTCTCTTGTCAGATGGCTCTGGCAGGGACTTCCAGCACTATGTTGAATAGAAGTGGAGATAGTGGGCAACCTTGTCTGGTTACAGTTCTAAGTGGGAATGCTTTCAATTTTTCTCAGTTTAGTATGATGTTGGCTGTGGGGGTTATTGTATCTGACATTAATAATTTTGAGGTGTGAGCTGTCTATGCCTATTTTGTTAAGAGTTCTTATCATAAAAGGGTGCTGAATTTTGTGAAATACCTTTTCTGTGTCTATTGAGAGGATCATATGATCTTTGTTTTTTCGTTTATTTATATGGTGAATTACATTTATAGATTTGCATATGTTGAAGTATACCTGCATTTCGGGAATGAAGCCCACCTGGTCATGATGAATTATTTCTCTGATGTGCGGTTGAATTCGGATTGCTAAGGTTTTATTGAAAATTTTTGTGTGAGTATTCATAAGGGATATTGGCCTGTAGTTTTCATTTTTTCTTGTGTCCGTTCCTGGCTTGATAACAATCGAGGTAATATTGGCTTTGTAGTGTGAGTTGGGGAGGAGTCCATCCTTCTCAATGTTGTGGAAATATTTCTTCAGTATAGGTTTCAGTTCTTCTTTGTAGGTTAGGTAGAATTCAGGTGTGAACCCATCTGGTCTGGGCCTTTTTTTATTGGAAGGTCTTTTATTGCTACTTTAAATTGGATACTCGATATTGGTCTGTTTAGGAATTCTATTTCTTCCTGATTGAGCCTAGGGAGGTTGTGTGTTTCTAAGAATTTGTCCATTTCCTCCACATTTTCAAGTTTTTGGGCATAGACATTTTTATGGTATTCAAAGATGATGTTTTGCATTTCTGTAACATCAGTTATGAACTCACCTTTTTATTTCTCATTGAGCTTATTAGAGTCCTTCCCTTTCTTCTTCTGGTCAATCTAGCAAGAGACGAGTCTATTTTGTTTATCTTTTCAAAGAACCAACTTTTTGTTTTATTAATTTTTTATATAATCTATTCTTCTTGGTTTCATTTATTTCTGCTCTGATCTTGGTTATCTTGGTTATTTCTTTTCTTCTGCTGGGTTTAGGATTGGTATGCTCTTCCTTTTCCATTTCCTTGAGATGGTTCATTAGTGTGTTGATTTGTGATCTTTCTGTCTTTTGGATGTGGGCATATAAGGCTGTGAGTTTTCCTCTCAGGACTGCCTTTTCTGTATCCCAAAGATTTTGATAACTTGTATCCCCATTATCATTTAGTTTGAAGAATCTTTTGATTTCCATCTGAATCTCCTCCTTGATCCAATAGTCATTCAGCAATAGACAATTTAATTTCCATGTTTGTGGATAGAGATGTGTGTTTGTGTTACAATTGTTTTCTAATTTTATTCCACAGTGCCTGAAAAGATACGTGGTATAATTTCTATTTTTTTTAATTTGCTGAGATCTGTTATGTGGCCTAGGATGTGATCAATTTTAGAGAAAGATCCATGAGCTGAAGAGAAGAACATATATTCAGTGTTGTTTGGGTGGAATGTTCTGTACATGTCTGTTAGGGCCAATTGTTCTACAGTTCTGTTTAGGTCTATTGTTTCTTTACTTCTTCTTGGAGGATCTATCCAGTTCTGTCAGTGAGGTGTTGAAGTCCCTGATCATTATGGCATTGCTGTTATTATGTTGTCTACATCTAGCAGGATGTGCTTTATGTATCTGGGGACTCCTGTGTTGGGTGCATAACTATTTAGGAGTATTAAGTCTTCTTGTAGGATTTTTTTCCTTCACCACTATGTAGTGGCCATCTTTGTCTTTCTCTATTTTTGTTGCTTTAAAGTTTATTTTATCTAATATTAGAATGGCTACCCCAGCTTTCTTTTCATTTCCATTTGCCTGGAAAATTGTTTCCCATCTCTTCATCTTGTTTCCAAATGAGTCCTTGTGTGTAAGATGCATTTCCTGGAGACAGCAAATACATGGCTTGTATTTTTTTATACAGTCAGCCAGCCTATGTCTCTTCAATGAGCAATTCAAGCCATTCACATTTATTGAGAGAATTGATATTTGGGGTGGATTTATTTTCATCCTCTTTGGTAGACTCTTATTGTTTTATTTTACCTCTCGAGCCTTTGTGGAATCAGGGTTCTGAACTTTAGCTTTTGGGTGATTTTACACTGGTGGTTGTCTATTGTGCTGGTCAGTGTGTAGTGCAGTTCTCAGTACTTCCTGCAGTGCTGGTCTGGTCTTCGCAAATTCCATCAGTGATTGCTTGTCTTGGAAAATCTTTATTTCTCCCTCCTATGAGATGGTTACTTTTGCAGGATAAAGAATTCCAGATTGGCCATTATTCATTTTTGAAGACTGAGGATGGGTCCCTAGTCCCTTTGGGCTTGTTGGGTTTCAGTTGAGAAATCTTCAGTTAGTCTGATAGGTTTCCCTTTGTAGGTTACCAGCTGTTTTTGTCCTACTGCTCAAATGAGTGCTTCTTTCTTATTTACTTTGGCCAGCCTAATACTGTGTGGCGTGGTGAAGGCCTATTCACATTGGGTCTCCCAGAGTCCTGTGTGCTTCTCGTACCTGGATGTCGAGATTTCCAGCTAGGCCATGGAAATTTTCTTCCATTATTTCCTCAAATAGATTTTCCAGCCTTTGTGTATTTTATTCTTCACCCTCAGGGATGCCAATGATTCTTATGTTTAGACTCTATATAATCCCACATTTCTTGTATACTTTGTTCATGTCTCTTGCTTCTCTGTTCTTTCTCCTTGACTGATTTGTTTAGTACATAGGAACTATCTTCCAGCTCTGAGATTCGTTCCTCTGCATAATCCAGCTTATTCCTAAGGCTTTCCACTGTGTTTTAGTTCCTTGAATGCTGCTTTTATTTCCAGTATTTCTGTTTTGTTTTTCATAACACTTCAGTTTCTTTAGCGAATTTTTCATTCATATCTTGCATTGTTCTTGTGACTTCTTTGTGTTGGGTTTCTATTTTCTCTTGAATTTTATTGAGCTTTCTTAAAATCCATGTTTGAAATTCTCTCTGTCATTTTACCCATTTCATTTAAATTGGTGTCTGTTCCTGAGAAGCTAATTATTTCTTTTGGGGGTGATTTTTGCTCCGAATTTTTCATGTTTACTGAGTTCTTTCACTGATTCTTTCTCATCTGTCCTCCTGGTCGATAGGTGGGGGTGCCAGGGCTGGATTATGGCCCTGCCTTCAAGTCCCCAAGGATTGTTCCCTGACAATGACGGGGAGAGGATCAATGGTCCTGTACTGCCTTAGGTGTGTTTTGGCAAGTTTGGTGAACCTCTTGCATTACCTCTGACCTGTTGCCTTCACCTCTTCCCAGTGGAGTGTAGTAAGTTTGGTCCCCCAGCTTAAATTCCAAGCTAGTGGGTTGTACTTGTGGGTATGAATCTACTTCTCCCTAATAGCTTGAGATGGACGGCAATATTTTTAGCTATGGGTTTGTTCCTGCTGTTGTTGATTGTAGTTTGCATGGAGGAGCCATTTACCTAGGTAATCTCTTCTGCCCATGGTAGGCTCTGCTCCCTCAAGTGGGGTACATGAATGCCCCAAGCTTTGGGAAGGGCCTTGTAGCTCCCAGGGTTTAATTGGACCTTGTTCCTACTGAGGTGGTTGGAGGAGCAAGATAGCTCGCAGCTGGAGTGTGAAAGCCTGGATGGGTGAACTTCTATGGAGCTCAGAGATTGCTTATCCAGCCACAAGGGGGAGCTGCTGATATGAACTTCATGGCTATCTCTCTGAGCTTGGAGGGCTGCTCCTGATTGGAGGCACCAGGTGGTGTGTTTGCTGAGGTCTGTAGCCAGGTTTTTCCTTTCCTGTCCACAAGCTCAGGCACTTTCCCTTCTGATCGGACCACTTGTGTTTCCTCTCCACCCAAGAGGGTCTTTTGAGATTCCCCGCAGTTTGTGTGTCTAACCCATTGTTGTGGTTCTCCATGTGTCCCTGGCAGATGGGGAATCTCCAATTGTGCACCCCTTTTCTGGGAATAGACCACAAGGCAAGGCAGGTGGGCCTCTCTATCCCTAGGAGTCTCTACCAGGGGGATGCTCCCACCAGGGGCATTGTGACAGCTCAGGGATCTTTTGGGTCAAGCTGGAGTCCCTATAAAATTTAGTATGTGTTGGGGCAGCTGCTCTGATTCAGCATATGGCACCTGAGGCTTTTGGTTGTCATGAGAACTAGTACTTATGCAAACTGAGTCACTATGGCACAGTAAACTTCAATATGGCCATCTTCAGGGGTAGGGGGGATGGGGACCTGTAGAGTGGGCACTAGGGCCAGGCATGCAGCAGACGGCCATAGCCAGGCAGGCAGGACCAGATGAACAGGCTGCTATTTCCAATACACCACGTCCCTCAGTTACAGGTCAGCTGTGCAAAGAACACGGATTTCCTCATCCCACCTGGAGCCCACGGAGGCAGCTTTTAGCGGCCTCCAAGGGCATAGCCCATCATGCCCAGGTGGGAGAGCCCCTGGGCCAGGGGTTTGGGTGGAGCTAGAGACCTATCTTTCAGTCAGCTCAAGGCAGGGGAACTTAAAGATGGCTGACAGCTACCAACGGGACCTGTGGAGTGGGCGTACACCAGGGTACAAGTACAGTTCAGCTGTGCTGAGAAGGGGGCTCCCTCAACCCACCTGGATCCCATGGAGGCAACTTCTGGCAGCCTCCAAGGGCTTAGTCCACTGCTCTCATTCAAAGCCTGTGCCCTGGTCCCCCTGACTTCCAGGGGTGAGGTGCCCATCTCTAAATTCCATCATACTGTCCTGGATAGCTGTTTCTCAGCTCAGTCTCTCCCCAGCCCAGTGCAGTCCTGGCACAGTGCACCCAAGAGTTCAGTAAGGCTCCCACTAAGTGAAGAGAGGGAAAAGAGATATTTCATCAAAATAGAAACCAAAAAAGAGCATAGATAGCTATACTTACATCAGATAAAATAGACTTCAAGTCAAAACATGTAAAAAGAGAAAAGAAGATCATTATATAAGGCAAAAGGTGTTAATTCAGTATGAGGAAATAACAATTATAAACATACATGCACCCATCACTGGAGCACCCAAACATATAAAGCAAATATTAATAGGTGTAAAGGGAGAGAAAAACAACAATACCATAATAGCAAAGGACTTCAGCACCACACGGTTAGTAATGGACTGATCATCCAGACAAAAAATTTGAAAAGATATATGGAACTTAAACTACACTCTAGAGCAAACGGATCTGACTGTGATTAACAGAACATTTCATCCAATTGCTGCAGAATCCATGTTTTCCTCATCAGCACATGGGACATTCTCCAAGATAGATCATATATTAAGACAAAAAAAAGTCTCAACAAATTCAAAAAAATTGAAATCATATTAAATATCTTTTATTACCCCAAAGGAATGATACTAGTAATCAGTAACAAGAGGAATTTTAGAAACTGTACATATGCATAATAATTCAACAACATGTTCCTGAACAACAAATGAGTAAATGAAGAAATTAAGGAGAAAATTTAATTTTTTTCAAATATAGTAAATGGAAACACAGCATACCCAAACCCATGGGATATAGTAAAAGCAATATTAAGAGGGGAGTAGATAGCAACAAAAGCCTACATCTAAAAAGTAAAAAGTCTTCAAATAAACAACTTAATTATGCACCTCAAGGACCTACAAAAATAAATGCAAACCAACCCAAAATTAGTGGAAGGAAAGAAATAATAAAGATCAGAGAAGAAACAAGTAAAATTGAGACTAAATAAAATACAAAAGATCAATGAAAAAAAGTTCATTTTTAAAGGGATAAAATTGACAAACCATTAGCTAGATTAACTAAGAGTAAAAGAGGCAAGACCCAAATAAATAAAATGAGAAATGAAAAAGGAGACGTTATAACTGATACCAAAGAAATACAAAGGATCATTAGAGACTATTATAAACAACTATATTAAAAATAAGAAAACATAAAGTCATGAATAAATTGCTATACACATGTAACCTTCTAAGATTGAACCATGAAGAGATGTAAAGCCTGAACAAACCAATAACAAGTAGTGACATTGGAGCAATAACGTTTCCCATCAAAGAAAAACATAGGAGCAGATGGCTTCACTACTGAATTCTATTAAACATTTAAAGAAGAAATAATCTCAATTCTACTCCACTCTTCCAAAAAATTAGAGAGCAATGAAAGCTTTGAAACTTGTTCTATGAGAATAGCATCATCCTGGTATCAAAACCATACAAGGCTACAAAAACAAAAATGAAAACTACAGGCCAAAATCCCTGATGAACATAGAAACAAAAATCCTCAACAAAATACTACCAAACCGAATTTAACAACTCATTAAAAAAATCATTCACCATGATTAAGTGTAATTCATATGAGGAATGCAAGGATGCTTCAACATATGCAAATAAATAAATATGATACATGACATTAACAGAATCAAGGACAAAAACACGATTTCAGTATGATGAAAAAGCACTTAATAAAATTCAGCATTCCTTCATGATGTAAACTCTTAACAAACTGGGTATAGAGGAAACATACCTCAAATCAGTAAAGGCCATATATGACAATTCACAGCTAACGTCATACTGAACAGGAAAATATTGAAAGCCTTTCCCTAAGATGAGGAACAAGACAGGACAAGGACGCCCACTTTCACCATTATTTTTCCTTATATTTCAGAATGTTATGGGGATACAACACTTTGGATATATATATTGCCCATGCACTGCCCATGTCAGAGCTACAATTGTGGACATACCCCAAACTGTACACCCCACACCCATTCAGTGAGACTTTTCCCATCCCCTCCACTGCTCTCCTGCCTGCCCGCCCCTTGATGAATATTATTACCATGTGTGACATAAGTATTGATCAGTTAGTACCAATTTTATGATGAGTACCAGTGGTGCTTGTTTTTCCATTCTTGTGATACTTCGCTTCCACGAATGGGCTGTAGCTCCACCCAGGATAATACCAGATGTGTTAATTCACCGTTGTTTTTTATTACTGAGCAATACTCCATGGTATATATATACCACATTTTATTAATCCACTCATGAATTGATGGGCACCTGGGTTGTTTCCACATCTTTGCAATTGTGAGTTGTGCTGCCATAAACATTCGCGTGCAGATGTCTTTATTATAGAATATCTTTTTTTCCTTTGGGTAAATACCCAGTAGTGGGATTGCTGGATCAAATGGTAGTTCTACTTTTAGTTCTTTGAGGTATCTCCATATTACTTTCCACAGAGGTTGTGCTAATTTGCAGTCCTACCAGCAGTGTATGAGTGTTCCCATGTCTCCACATCCATGCCAACATTTGTTGCTTTGGGACTTTTTGATATGAGACAATCTCACTGGAGTTAAGTGATATCTCATTGTGATTTTGATTTGCATTCCCTGATGTTTAGAGAAATTGAGCAATTTTGTATGTTTTCTGGGCATTATTCTGTCTTCTTTTGAAAAGTTTCTGTTCATGTCCTTTGCCCATTTTTTAATGGGGTTGTTTGCTTTTTTCTTGTTGATTTTCCTAAGTTTTGTATAGATTCTGGTTATCAGCCCTTTGTCACATGTGTAGCATGCAAATATTTTCTCCCATTCTGTAGGTTGTGTGTTCACTTTAGTGATAGTTTCTTTGGTTGTGCAGAAGCTTTTTAATTTGATCAGTTCCCATGTATTTATTTTTGTTGGTGCTGTGATTGCTTTGGGGGTCTTCTTCATAAATTCTTTGCCTAGGCCAATGTCCATAAGTTTTTCCAATGTTTTCTTCTACAATTCTTATGGTTTCACACCTTAGGTTTAAGTCTGTTACCCAACGTGTGTTGATTTGTGTGAGAGGTGAAAGGTGTGGATCCAGTTTCAGTCCTCTACGTGTGGCCATCCAATTTTCCCAGCACCATTTATTGAATAGGGAATCTTTTCCCCAGTGTACATTTTTTTGGAATTTGTCAAAGATCAGGTGACTGTATGAGGACGGTTTTATATTTGGCTTCTCGATCCTGTTCCATTGGTCTGTGTCTCTGTTCTTGTGCCAGTACAGTGCTGTTTTGGTTACTATAGCCTTGTAGTACAATTTGAAGTCAGGTAGATTATTGCCTCCCTATTTTTTCTTTTTGCTTAAGATTGCTTTGGCTAGATGGGGTCTTCTCTGGTTCCACATAAAGCGTAAAATTATTTTTTCTAGATCAACAAAAAAAGATGTTGGTATTTTGATAGGGACTGCATGGATTCTGTAAATCACTTTAGGTTGCAAAGACATTTTAACAATGTTGATTCTACTTACCCAAGAGCATGGTAGGGTTTTCCATCGGCTTACATCCTCTGTGATTCCTTCTCTCAGTATTTTGTAATTCTCTATATATAGGTCTTTGACCTCCTTAGTTAGATATGTTCCTAAATATTTAATTTTCTTTGATGCTATTATGAAAGGTATTGCATCTTTAATTTGTGTCTCAGCTCGGCTGTTATTGGCATATATGAAGGCTATTGAATTGTGTATATTGTTTTTGTATCCTGAGACTTTGCTGAATTCATTTATCAATTGCAGTAATTTCTTGGTTGAAAATTTGGGGTTTTCTGGATATATCATGTCATCCACAAAGAGTGAAAGTTTGACCTCTTCTACTCCCTTTTGGACACCCCTGATTCCTCTTTCTTGTCTGATTGCTCTGGCAAGGACTTCCAGCAATATGCTGAATAGAAGTGGGGATAGTGGGCAACGTTGTCTGGTTCCAGTTTTAAGGGGGAATTCTTTCAATTTTTCCCTGTTCAGTATGATATCGGCCATGGGTTTATCATATATGGCTTTAATAACTTTGAGGTATGAGCCACCCATGCCTATATTGCTAACAGTTCTTATCATAAAAGGGTGCTGGATTTTGTCAAAAGCCTTTTCTGCATCTATTGAAAGGATCATATAATCTTTGTTCTTGCTTTTTTTTAATGTGGTGAATTACATTTATAGATTTGCATATGTTGAACCATCCTTGCATATCGGGAATTTAGCCCACCTGATCATGATGAATTATTGTTTTGATGTACATTTAATTTGGTTGGCTACAATATTATTGAGAAATTTTGCATCTATATTCATAAGGGATATTGGTCTGTAGTTTTCTTTTCTTGTGTCCTTTCCTGGCTTTGGTGTCAAGGTGATATTGGCTTCATAGAATGAGTTTGGGAGGGTTCCATGCTTCTTGATGTTTTGGAATAATTTCTGCTGTATAGGCACCAGTTCGTCTTTGTGGGTTTGGTACAATTCAGTGTGAACCCATCTGGTCCAGGACTTTTTTGTGTTGGAAGATTTTTTATTACTTCTTCAATTTTGGTACTTGAGATTGTTCTGTTTAGGAATTCTATTTCTTCCTGATTGAACATACAGAAGTAGTGTGTTTCTAAGAATTTGTCCATTTCCTCCACGTTTTCATGTTTTTGGGCATAGAGATTTTTGTAGTATTTGAAGATGATGTTTTGTATTTCCATGATATCAGTTGTGACCTCTCCTTTTTCATTTCCAATTGAGTTTTTTAGGGCCCTTTCCTTTCTGTTTCTGGTCAACCTGGCAGGTGGCCCGTCTATTTTGTTTATCTTTTCAAAGAATCCACTTTTCATTTTATTAATCTTCTGTATTCTTCTTTTCCTCTCAATTTCATTTAATTCTGCTCTGATCTTGGTTATTTATTTTCTTCTTATGGGTTAATGATTGGTTTACTCTTCCTTTTCCATTTCCTTAAGATGATTCATTTGTTTACTGATTTGTGACCTTTCTGTCTTTTGGATGTGAGCATTCATGGTGACAAGTTTTCCTCTCAGGACTGCTTTTGCTGAATCCCACAGATTTTGATAACTTGTGTCCCCATTATCATTTAATTTGAAGAATCTTTTGATTTCCATCTGAATCTTCACCTTGACCCAATAGTCATTCAGCAACAGATTGTTTAATTTCCATGTTTTTGGATGAAGATGTGAGTTTCTGTTGGAATTGATTTCTAATTTTATTCTGTTGTGGTCTGAAAAGATACATGGTATGATTTCTATTTTTTTGAATTTGTTGAGATCTGTTATGTGTCCTTGGATATGATCAATTTTAGAGAAAGTTCCATGAGCTGATGAGAAGAACGTATATTCAATTTTATTTGGGTGGAGTGTGCTATAGATGTCTTTTAGGCCCAAATGTTGTAGAGTCCTGTTTAGGCCCATTCTTTCTTTACTTATTTTCTGTTTGGAGAATCTTTTCAGTTCTGTCAGTGGGGTGTTGTGGTTCCCTGCTATTATGACATTGCTACTTATTATGTTGTCTAGATCAAGCAGTATTTTCTTTATGTATTTGGTCGCTCCTGTGTTGGGTGCATAAATATTTATGATTGTGAAATCTTCTTGTAAGCTTTTACCCATCACCACTATATAGTGACCATCTTTGTCTTTCTTTATTTTTGTTGCTTTAAAGTTTATATCATCTGAAATAAGGATGGCTACTCCAGATTTCTTTTGGTTTCCATTTGCCTGAAAAATTGTATTCCATCCTTTCACCTTGAGTCTGAATGAGGCCCTGTGTGTAAGATGTTTTTACTCAAGAAAGCAGATACTTGGCTTGCATTTCTTAATCCATTCAGCCAGCCTATGTCTCTTCACTGGGCAATTCAAGCCATTCACATTTATTGAGAGAATTGATATTTGGGGTAGATTTCTGTTTATTCCTTTGGGTAAACTTTTGTTCTGTTTTACATCTTGAGTTATTGTGAAATCTGGGTTTTGGAGTTTTAGCTTTTACATAGTGTTACACTGGTGTTTCTGGCCCTCTGATGTGTGTCTCCACGTGTCACTAGCTGATAGGGGATCTCCATTGTGCACCCCTTTTCCACCACTAGAACCTAAGGCGATGCAGGTAGGTGTTGCTAACCCCAGAAGTCTCCGCCAGGGGAATGTTCCCACTGGGGGGAAGAGTGGTCACTGGAGGCACTCTTGGATCAAGTGAAATTCCCTAATGAAGTGGGCAGAGTTAGGGGTTGCTGCTCTGGTTCAACCTGTGGCTCTTGAGGCATTCAGTTGCCATGAGAACCGGTACTTTTACAAAATGAGTCACTATAAACAGCAACCTTCAAAATGACCGATCTCTGGAGTACAGGAGGGCTGGGACCTGAAAAGCGAGCACTAGGACCAGCACGTAGCGGACTCATAGGAGGCCAGAGCTGGGGAATCAGGACTGGATGGATGGGCTGCAAACTGTTTCTAATAGACAAAGTTCAGCCACCACAGTTCCAGGATCTCATTCCACCTGGAGCCCATGGAGGCAGTTTTCCCTGGCCACCAAGGATGAAGCCTGTTGCATCCAGGCCGAAGCACCCCCGGGACGGGGGTGGGGTGAAGCTAGAGACCTAGCTAACAGCTCCAGGTGGGAGACTTTAACGATGGCTGCCAACCACCAGCCTGGTGTACAGCAGGGCTCAGATCATGCCTGTGGATGCCACTCTTCTCAACTAGCCTGGGTCCCATGGAGGCAATTGCTGGCAGCCTCTAAGATTGTGTCCTGTTCTCCATTCAACTCTTGTGCCCAGGTCCCGCTGACTTCCAGAGGGGAGGTGCCCATCTGCAGATTTCCACATACTGTCCCAGGAAGTTATATCTCAGCCCAGTCCATACCCAGCCCTGAACAATCCCTGTATAATGCAGCTGAAAGTTCCACATGGCTCTCATAATTGCTTCCTCTCCACAGAGCCTGCTGTCTCAAGCAACAGCTTTGACCCTATTCTGGGTTTGTCCCTGACTGAGTGGATTGGAAGTCTGTGGGGAAGTTGCATAAGCACTTGTAGGTCAGGTCTCACTGTGCTAACCTGGTAAGCACGTCCTTCTTGTGCTCTGGACTCTATTGTATTTCCTGCACTCTCTGATCTTTGTGAATGTATCTCCCAGTCACCATTTTTTCTTGTGCTGAGTGTCCCACGATGTTTCTTTGTAAATTCTCAATGCTGGTTTTGGAGTGAGTGACCTGCACGCAGGCAGCCAATGGCGTTTTTCACCTCCATCCCTGGGAGCAGTGAGGTGGGAGAACTCTCTCAGAAGGACATTTTTCCTCAAAATTGACCCATTTTCACCATTTTTATTCAACTTAGTACCAGAAGTCTTTTTTAGAGCAATTCATCAAGAGAAAGAAATAGCTTCCAAATTAGAAAGGAAGAAACGAAATCATCCTGTTCGCAGATGACATGATCTTATATTTACAAAATCCTAAAGACTCCTCTATAATAAACTTGTGGAATGGATAAACAAATTCATTAAACTTGCAATGAGAGTACAAAATCAACAACCAGCAATGGGGCACAGGGCCCAAAATGGCAGACGAGAAGCAGCCCACACACTCTGTTTTCAAGGAGATGTAAAGTTGCTAGTATATGCCCACCATGGATGGAACTTCTTGGAGAGATTATTGTAAATCATCAGAGAAGCAATGGAAGACACTTAGATTAAAGTAGAGGGATGTGGGGAGATCCACTCACCAAGATCATAAAGTGCCTGGGGGAGGTGCCCACACATGGGTAAGGGACAAAAAGGAGAACCTCAGGGCTGGACACTACCCCCACAGATACTGCAACCCAAACTGTGAAGGCACCCTCTGCCCCACCGCTGCAGTTCTCCACACTGATCAGAGAACTGCTTGGAAACTGTATAGGAACACTGAACCAGAGAGTGGGCTCAGCATTGGCCTGCTGGCTTCCATTCGTGGGTTGCTGCGAATGAAGCCATTCTGAGCACTTGGGTCCAGAGCACACTGTTCAAACAGGGATTGGGGTCACTGCAACTGTCTCCACATCCCACATCAGGCCAAGAAGAGAGAAGGGAGAGCAGATGTACTAACACACCCTATGATTATGGGCTAAGTGCCTTCACCACTGGGGAATTCTAACAGTGCAGGAACCGATGCCACTTGAGAGGTCTCACAGTAACAGCCTCAGTGAGTCCTGTGGGGAGAGAGAGCCCCAGGCATCTGAAAACTCAGCTCACACAGCCCTGCATGCCGCCCAGCAGGCTATGCTCCCATAGCACCATGCACCACCCAGCAGGCCACACACCTGCAGCACTGAGCAGCACTAAACCTGCGGTCCAGTGCTTCACCACAGACCTTCAGGACATGAAGTCCCCACTGCCATATGCTGCTGTTATACCTGGACCTGGATGGAGCAAATGCCTGCAACCCTGACACTGAACTGTGATAACCACAAGGTCATTTAACAATGAAGATCAGCTACATTACAGGATCACAGTGGATCCATCCCTCTCCTACAGGCTCAATCTTCTGGAATAGGACACAAATGTGCCATCTAGAGACTTTCCTTTCTTCTCATTAAGTAGGAGTGTCCCCAGCAAAGAAGAGGAGGCACACCACAAACCTATCTACCTAAGCTGAGAGAAGAGGTTTCAGATAAGAGGAAACCAGCAAAATAACTTTGGCAACGTGAAAAAACAAGTTAGTTCAATACCCCCAAAGCATCACAATAGATCTACAGCAACAGACCCCAAACAAAAGGAAATAGTTGAAATGTCAGAAATGGAATTCAGAACATGAATGGAAGATAAGATGAATGAAATTGAGGAGAAAGTTGAAAACCAACACAAAGAAGCTAAAAAAGTATTTCAGGACATGAACAAAAAAATGAAAAAGTTGGTAAAGAGATAGACAACATAAGAAAAGATATAACAGAACTTAAGGAAATGCAAAAGTCATTTAGGGAATTTCAAAATACAGCAGAAAGCTTCAACAGCAGGCTAGACCAAGAGGAAGAAAGAATTTCTGAGCTTGAAGACAAAGGTTTTGAACCAACACAGTAGTCAAAGATGCAATAAATAAATAAATAAATAAAAATAAAGAAGAATGAATGATAATTCATAGAAATATAAGACTATGTGATGTGATTCAATATAAGAATTATTGGTATCCCTGAGGAAGAAAAAGAAAAAGCAAAAAAGCATGGAAAACGTTTTGAGGGAATTATTGAGGAAAACTTCCCTGGTACTGCCATAGATTAAGATATCCAGATACAACATGGTCATTGAACAGCAGGAAGATTCATAGCAAATAGAACATCTCCAAGATACATGGTCATCAACCTGGCCAAAGTCAAAATGAAGGGGAAAATTCTACAAGCTGCAAGATGAAAGCAACATCTAATCTACAAAAGAAAACCCATAAGGCTAACAGCAGATTTCTCAGTGGAGACTTTAAAAGACAGAAAGGATTGGGGCTGTATTTTTAGTCTTCTTAAGCAGAACAATTGCCAGCCAAGAATTTTGTATCCTGCAAAACTAAGTTTCATAAATCATGGAGAAATAGACTTCCTGATAAACAAAATGTAAGGGAATTTGTCACTACTAGACCTGCCCTACAGAAAATGTTTAAAAGTACTCTTACACAGAACAGAACAATTGATACCCACCAGTGTAAAAATGCTGAAAAGTTAAAACTCACAGTTCTTTAAAGACAGCAACACAAGAGAGAAAACAAAGAAACTAGGGATTATTCAACATTATGTAGAGAATAGTATCCCACTTATCAATACTAACAATGAACATGAATGGTTGTAATGCTCCACTTAAAAGACATAGACAGGGGAGGGGGAAAAGTGACTATCTGGTAGAGGCCTCCTACCTCACTGCTCCCAGGGAAGGAGGTGGGGAGCACAGATGGCTGCCTACATGTTGATCGCTCATTACAAAAACAGCATTGTGAGTTTGCAAAGAAGCAGAGAGGGACACTCAGCACAAGAAAAAAGGTGACAGGGACATACATTCACAAAGACTGGAAAGCACGGGGAATACAATAGAGAAGAGACCATAGGAGAGAGGCACTCTCCAGGTCAGCACAGTGTGATCTGACCTAAAGGTGGACACTCACCATCCTCACAGACCTCCCATCCACTCAGACAGGGACAAGCACGTAGTCAGTGCAAAGTCATTGCACAAAACAGCAGGTTCTGTGGAGAGGAAGCTATAGTGGGAGCCATGCTGAATTCTCAGGTGCACTGTGCTGGGTCTGCACCAGGCTAGGGAGGGACTGGGCTGAAATGGAACTTCCCAGGACAGTATGCTGGAATTTGGAGATGGGCACCTCACCTCTGGAAGTCAGCAGGACCAGGGCACAGGAATTGAATGGAAAGCAGTGGGCTATGCCCTTGGAGGGTGCTGGCAGTTGCCACTGCGGCATCAAGGCAGGTAGAGGAGAGCTGTGTTTTCTGTGCAGCTGACCTATACATAAAGGATCCTTGTGTACACCCACTCTACAATTCCAGTCAGCAGCCGGCAGACATCTTTAAGGTCCCCTGACTGGAGCTGATGGAAAGGTAAGACTCTAGCTCCCCACCCCTGGCCTGGGGGTTGTCCCATTTGGGCACAATGGGGTATGGGCTTGGAGACCACCAACAGCAGCCTCTGTGGGTTCCATGTGGGATGAGGAGAGCCGCATTCTCTGTGTGGCAGACCCTGAGCTGCCACTATTCCCATGGTGAGAGCATCCCCCTGGTGGAGACTTCTGGGGATAGAGAGGCCCACCCACCTCATCTTGGAGTATATGGCAGAAAGGGGTGCACAAGTGGAGATCCCCCATCTGCCAGTGACACACAGACATGCACACCAGCAGGCCAGACACATGAACTGTGGGGAAAATCGAGATCCCATATTGGGTGAAGAGGAAACATAAGTGATCTGAAAGGAGGGGAAGGTGCTCGAGCTTGTGGACAGGGAAGAAAAAAATTGGTTAAACCTCAGCAAACCCACCAGTTGGCCCTAGCATCAGGAGCATCCCTCCAAGCTTGAGGAGATAGCCTTGAAGTCCATATCAGCAACTCCCCCTAGCGGCTCGATAAGCAACCCCTGAGCTCCATAGAAGCTCACCCACCCAGGCTCTGGCACTCCAGCTGGGCTATCTTGCTCCTCCCACCACCTCAGTAGGAGCAGGGTCCAAGTAAACCCTGGGAGCTACAAGAACACACACACAGCTTGGGGCATTTGTACACACCACCTGGGGGCAAAGAGCCAACCATGGGCACAACAGGTTACCTAGATAACTGGCTCCTCCATGCAAACTACAATCAATGACAGCAGGAAAAACCCCATAGCTAAACATATTGCAGTCCATCTCAGGCTACACGAGTACAATCAACCAGCTTGGACCTTAAGCTGGGGGACCAAACTGACTACACTCAACTGGGAAGAGGTGAAGACAACAGGTCAGAGGTAACCCAAGAGGTGCATCAAACTTGCTAAAACACACCTAGGGCAATACAGGACTGGTGATCCTCTCCCCAGCTCTGCTAGGAAATGATTCTTGGAGTCTTGGAGACAGGGCCATAAACTAGCCCTAACACCCCAGGCTCATGACTGAGAAGCCAGATGAGAAAGAATCGGTGAAAGAACATAGGAACCATGAAAAATCAGAACAAAAAGACACCCGCAAAAGAAATCATTAGCTATTCAGCAATGGACACCAACTTAAACGAAATGGGTAAAATGACAAAGGAAGAATTTCGTTCATGGATTGTAAGAAAGCTCAATGAAATTCAAGAGAAAATTAAATCCTAGCACAAAGAAACCACAAGAAAAGGCAAGAAATGAATGAAAAATTCTATAAAGAAATTGAGTATTATGGAAAAACCAAAAAGAAATACTGGAAATGAAAGAGGCATTCAAGGATCTACAAAACACAGGGGAAAGCCCTAAGAATAGGCTGGATCATGCAGAGGAACGAATCTCAGAGCTGGAAGATAATTCCTATGTGCTGAACAAATCAGTCAAAGAGAAAGAACACAAAAGCAAGAGACACAAACAAAGCATACAAGAAATGTGGAATTATTTAAAGAGGTGAAATATAAGAATCATAGGCATCCCTGAGGATAAAGATGAAAATCCACAAGGGCTGGAAAATCGATCTGAAGGAATAATACAGGAAAACTTCCATGGCCTACCCAGAAATCTCAATATTCAGGAACAAGAAGCACACAGGACTCCTGGGAGACTTAATTTGAAAAAGCAATCATAATGCCACGTCGTTACTAGGCTGGCTAAAGTATACATGAAAGAGGCACTCCTTCGAGCAATAAGGCAAAAACAACAGGTAACCTACAAAGGAAAACCTATCAGATTAACTGCAGATTTCTCAACTGAAACCTTACACGTCAGAAAGGACTGGGGACCCATCCTCATTTTTCTAAAAGAGAATAATGGCCAGACCATAATTTTTTATCCTGCAAAACTAAGCTTCTTATATGACGGAGAAATAAAGACTTTCCCAGACAAGCAATCACTGATGGAATTTGAGAACACCAGACCTGCCTTGCAGGAGGTACTCAGGCCTGCATTGTACACTGACCAGCATAACAGACAGCCACCAGTGTAAAATTACCCAAAAGCTAAAAGTCCAGAACCCAGATTTCACAATGGCTAAAGAGGTAAAACAAAACATAAGTCTACCCAACAGGATGAACAGAAATCCACCCCAAATATCAATTCTCTCAATAAATGTGAATGGTTTGAATTGCCTGTTGAAGAGACACAGGCTGGCTGAATGAATAAAACAATAAAGCCTAGTAACTGCTGTCTCCAGGAAACACATCTTACACACAAGGACTTGTTCATTCTCAAGGTGCAGGGATGGAGTACAATTTTCCAGGAAAATGGAAAGCAAAAGAAAGCTGGGGTAGCCATTTTTATATAAGATATCACAAACTTTAAAGCAACAAAAGTAAAGAAACACAAAGATGGTCACAATATAGTGGTGAAGGGAAAAATCCTACAAGAAGACTTAACAATCCTAAATATTAATGCACACAACAAGGGAGTGCCAGATACATAAAGCAAACACTGCTTGATCTAGACAACATAATAAATAGCAATGCCATAATAGCCAGGGACTTCAACACCCCACTGACAGAATGGGACAGATACTCCAAGCAGAAAATAAGTAAAGAAACAATGGACGTAAACAGGACTCTAGAACATTTGGGCCTAACAGAAATCTACAGAACACTCCACCTAAAAAACACTGAATATACGTTCGTCTCTTCAGCTCATGGAAATTTCTCTAAAATTAATCACATCCTAGGCCACAAAACATATCTCAACAAATTTAAAATAATATAAATTATGCCATGTATCTTCTCAGACCACAGTGGAATTAAATATGAAATCAATTCCAACACAAATACACATCTCTATCCAAAAACATGGAAATTAAACAATCTATTGCAGAATGACTATTGGGTCAAGGAGGAGATTCAGATGGAAGTCAAAAGATTCTTTGAACTAAATAATAATGGGGACACAAGTTATCAAAATCTGTGGGATAGAGCAAAAGCAGTACTGAGAGGAGAACTCATTGCCTTAATGCCCCCATCCAAAAGACAGAAAGTTCACAAATCAGCAAACTATTGAATCATCTCAGGGAAATGGAAAAGGAAGAGCAAACCAACCCTAAAGCTAGCAGAAGAAAAGAAATAACCAAGATCAGAGCAGAACTAAATGAAATAGAGAATAAAAGTACTATACAGAAGATTAATAAAATGAAAAGTTGGTTCTTTGAAAAGATAAACAAAATAGACAGGCCACTTGCTAGATTGACCAGAAGCAGAAAAGAAAGGACTCTAATAAGGTCAATTAGAAATGAGAAAGGAGAAGTCACAACTGATACCATGGAAATACAAAACATCATCTTCGAATACTACAAAAACCTCTATGCCCACAAACAGGAAAACATGGAGGAAATGGAAAAATTCTTAGAAACACACAACCTCCCTAGGCTCAATCAGAAAGAAATAGAATTCCCAGACAGACCAATACCAGGTGAGGAATTGAAGCAGTAATAAAAAATCTTCCAACAAAAAAACTCTGGGACCAGATTGGTTCACACCTGAATTCTACCAAACCTACAAAGAGGAACCGGTGCCCACACTGCAGAAATTATTCCATAATATCAAGAAGGATGAAATCCTCCCAAACTCATTCTACGAAGCCAATATCACCTTGATACCAAAGCCAGGAAAGGACACAACAAAGAAAGAAAACTACAGGCCAATATCCCTGATGAATATAGATAGCAAAATTCTCAATAAAATCCTAGCAAACCGAATTCAAATGCATATCAAAAAATAATTCATCATGATCAGGTGGGCTTCATCCCTGAGATTCAGGGATGGTTCAACATACACAAATCTATAAATGTAATTCACCATATAAATAAGAGCAAGAACAAAGAGTATATGATCCTCTCAATAGATGCTGAAAAGGCTTTTGACAAAATTCAGCATCCTTTTTTGATAAGACCTCTTAACAATATAGGAATAGTTGGTTCATTCCTCAAAATTGTTAAAGCCATGTCCGATAAACCCACAGCCAATATCATACTGAATGGGTTAACATTGAAAGAATTCCCACATAAAACTGGAACCCAACAAGGTTGCCCACTATCTCCACTTCTATTCAACATAGTGCTGGATGTCTTGCCAGGGCAATCAGACAAGAGATAGGAATCAGGGGTGTCCAAATGGGGGCAGAAGAGATCAAACATTCACTCTGCTGACGATATGTTATTATATCTAGAAAACACCAATGATTCAGCCAAGAAACTTCTGGAGTTGATAAATGAATTAAGCAAATTCTCAGGATGCAAAATCAATGCACACAAATAAATAGCCTTCATATATGCCAATAACGGTTGAACTGAGAAACAAATCAAAATTGCAATACTCTTCACAATAGCACCAAAGAAAATTAAATATTTAGGAACATATTTAACTAAAGAGGTTAGAGGTTTATATAGGGATAACTATGAAACAGTGAGAAAAGAATTTGTAGAGGATGTAAACAGATGGAAAACCCCACCATGATCTTGGATAGGTAGAATCAACATTGTTAAAATGTCTATAGTACCTAAAGTGATTTACAGAATTAGTGCACTCCCTATCATTTAAAATATCATCAACATCTTTTTTTGCAGATCTAGAAAATATAACTCTATGCTTCATGTGGAACCAGAGAGGACCCCGTGTAGCCAAAGCAATCTTAATCAAAAAGAACAAATTGGGAGGCATCCATCTACCAGATTCAAGCTATACTACCAGGCTACAGTAATGAATACAACATGGTACTGGCACAAGAAGGGAGGCATAGACGTGTGGAACAGGGCTGAGAACCCAGATATAAAACCATCCTCATACTGTCATCTGATCTTTGACAAAGGAGACAAAAACATACACTGGGGAAAAGAATCCCTATTCAATAAATGGTGCTTGGACAATTTGATGGCCACATGTATAAGACAGAAATTAGATCCACACCTCTCAACCTCTCCAAAAATCAACTCATGATGGATATGAGCCTAAATTTCAGACATGAAATCATAAGAATTCTAGAAGAAAACATTGGAAAAACTCTTATGGACATTGGCCTACGCAAAGAATTTATGAAGAAGACCCCCAAAGCAATCACAGCAGCAACAGAATTTAATAAATGGGACCTGATCAAATTAAAATCTGCACATCCAAGGAAATTATCACTAGAGTGAACAGACAACCTACAAATGAGAGAAGATATTTGCATGCTATACATCTGATAAAGGGCTGATAACCAGAACTTATACAGAAGTTAGGATAATCAGCAAGAAAAAATCAAAAATCCCTATTAAAAAGTGGGCAAAGTACATGAAGAGAAACTTTTCTAAAGCAGACAGAATAATGGTCAATAAACATATAAAAAATTGCTCAACTCCATCATGGAAATGCAAATCAAATCCACAATGATATATCATTAACTCCAGTGTGATTGGCTTATATCAAAATGTCCCAGAACAACAAATGTTGGCGTGGATGCAGAGAGATAGGAACACTTGTACAGTACTGGTGTGACTGCAAATTAGTGCAACCTCTATGGAAAGTAATATGGAGATACCTCAAGGAACTAAAGGTAGAACTACCATATGATCCAGCAATCCCACTACTGGGTATTTACCCAAAGGAAAAAAAGGCATTCTATAATAAAGACATCAGCACTCGAATGTTTATAGCAGCACAATTCACAATTGCAAAGATGTGGAAATAACCCAAGTGCCTATCAATACATGAATGTGTTAATAAAATGTGGTATATGTATCCCATGGAGTACTATCCAGCCATAAAAAACAACGGTGAATTAATATCTCTGGTGTTATCCTGTGTGGAGCTAGAGCCCATTCTTCAAAGTGAAGTGTCAAAAGAATGGAAAACAAGCCCCATTGGTACTCACATTCAAATTGTTACTAACTGATCAATACTTATGTGCACACATGTAAGTCATATTTATCAAGGGTTGGGCAGATGGGAGGGGGGTGGAAGGGATGGGAAAACTCATACATAATTTGTGCGGTGCACACAGTCTGGGGGATACTCACGATTTTAGCTCTGACTTGGGCAGTACATAGACAATATATGTAACCAAAGTGTTTGTACCCCCGTAAATTGTGAAATGAAATAAATAAATAAGTAAATGAATAAATATATAAAACCACAACAGGTCACCACTGCATATGCAGTCACCTAAACAGCTGAAATCTCAATAAATTTTATCTTTCACAAATGTAAATGTACAAAGAGTACATATCTTCATTTATTGAGAAAGTTTTAACATTTTTATGTTGAGAATCAGGGAACCCAATAGTATAATTCTCAGTCCAATCCTGAAAGCCTCAGAACTCAGGGGCTGCTGGTGTAAATCTTGGAGTCCAAAGGTTGGTGATACTGGAGTTCCGATGTCTATGGCAGCAAAAGAAAAGTTTGTTTCAGCTCTCAGAGTGAGACAAATTTACCTTCTGTATTTGTTCTCTCTGGGTCCCCACCTGATTGGATGGTGCCTGCCAACACTGAGGGCAGATTTTCCCCATCTAGTCCACTCAGACTCACATACTAATCTCTGGAAGCACTCTTTCAGACACACCCAAAATAATGCTTTTCCAGGTTTCTAGGTATTCCTTAATCCAGTCAAATTGACACCTACATTTAAATACACAAGTCCACCTTGGAACCCATATGCATGCCCTTAAACAATATTTAATTTCCAAATAAAGATAATAAAAAGGTAATCGTCCCACCTAACATGATGAAACTATCCTGTTATTGTGACTTTGGGGAGCTTAAACATTAGGTATTTTAGACTTGAGGGATTTTGGTCTTTCAAGATTTCAATATTCAGGATTATAGCGTTCAGGATTGCGTCTTTTGGTATGATCTAAACCTGTGAATAATGTTGCAATGAACACTGGAGTGTGAATGTATCTTTGAGATCCTGAATTCAATTATTTTGGATATATACCCAGATATAGGATTATTGGATCTAATGTTAATTCTATTTTTAAAATTTTTAAAAATTCTATTTTAAAATTTTTAAAATTTTAAAACTCCACATTGTTTTTAATAGTTGCTGCACCAATTTGGATTCCTACCAACAGTGTACAAGGGTTGCCTTTTCTCCAAATGCTCACCAACAGTTATCTTTTATTTATTTATTTATTTTATAGTAGCCATTCTAACAGGTGTGAGGTGATGGCTCCAACAAACAACCTGATTTAAAAATGTTCAAAGGATCTGAATAAACATTTCTCCAAAGAAGACATACAAATGACAAACAGGCATATAAAAGGGTGCTCAACATTGCTAATCATCAGGGAATATGTATTTATCCTTGAGCTGTAGTTATAATATTGATCTGACCAAATATTCACAATTTCTCATTCCTTACCCTCTACTTTATCTTCACCAAATTTGAGTCAACCTTCTCTCCTTCCTTCAAGGCCCCTGAACTCAGCTTGCACCCAAGACTGATCAAGCACCAAAAAGTGGAACATACTCAGTTTCTTCTGACAATCAGTGGAACACAGAGAGACAGTTTTCTTATCAGATCCTATTGGTCATTTCCCCTTGATTTCTCAATTTCTCTTTAAAGGTTTCTGCGAATCTTTGCTTACTTCTTACCTGATAAAAGAAAAGCTTTTTCCTGTTACATTTTAAGACCTTTGCAGATTTCTGAGATTGGTGTGTTCTCCTTCAATAGTCTTTCTTCTGAATAGAATCTTTCCCTGTGTAAGGAATTATTTTTATTTGACAGTTTTCTGGTGCCACAGCTGTAATGGAATCCTGATCACCCCTTTGATCCCACTGTGTTCACCCAGCTATAAATGCAGCTTTTGGACCTTTTGTGTCCTTTTTGCCTGGGCAAATGGGGATCCACAATGTTGAGTCACAACTCCTAATCCAGTGCTGTAGACATTTGTCTGTTGTAGCGTGATAGAGAGTTGCTTTAATTCTATTAAACAGGGCCCTTCCTGGTTCTCTGGTTCTTTTCTGTTTCAGCAGGACACTTCTTGGCTCTTCTATTCAAGTTAGAATGTTTCTGGATGAGAGCCTCCTTGGCCCTTTTCAGGTAATTACTCCCTGACTCTTGGGTGGGGAATTTCAGGATCTTTGTTTTTCCTGATTCCTTGTCTAGGAATTACATGGAGCGGGTCTTCTGGCTCCTCAGTGAGAATTGTACAAGAGAACCCTTTGGCTCTCAGATGAAGATTGTCACATGGCATTTTCTAGTGAGACTCTTTTTTTGCTCGACTCCTATCTTTTCTTGATCCTTCTCCTTCAACGGATAACTCTCAATCTACTGAACACCCTTACTGAACATCCCTTACTGACTATATGCTTTGCCACTATGGCACTCATTCTTCCCAACACCTTGAAAAGTAGCAAATTTTACAGATGATAATTTAATTTCAATGTCCTATTTGGTAAACTAGAGATCTCCCCAAATGGGCTCATCTAAGACTTCTTTCTTCCCATAACCTTCTCTCTTCCTTCTTCTTTTCTAACACCTTCAACCTTCCCTTCATCTCCCTTGAATCCTTTGATCTGTCCTCTTTAAATGGCCCCTACCTCTTTGACCTCTCTATCCAATCCTGCCAAACTTTACCCTTCCCACTCCAGGCCCTCAATTTCCCATTGTCACTAGAGCTTTAGATTCTCTATCCCCTTCAGGGGGTCTCAAGGGGATCGGGCACTAAAAGCAATCACCTATGGTTGAAAACAATAATTGGAAACAGACTGGATATTTAATACACTCAAATGGGCTTTGGAGACACCCAGATGACAACTTGGTGCCTTTTAGATCCCTCACCCCAAATTTAGTCCACAGCTCCCATAGGAATACACACCAGGGCAAAGAAAATCTTACAAGTATTTTTTGCAAATATTGGAGAGGATGCTTTAATGCTCATATTGAGCAAGTGACCTCAATTTGTCCCATCTTCCAGAAACACAATCCTGGCAAAACTATAAAAGTGGTGCAAAGACAAGGTCTTTTTAAAATATAAATTTGTGAGTTTTGTATTTCTGTGTTAATGCTTGATTCATGGCTGTTATTTTAAACTTAAAGCTATAAGCTCTTTATTTATGTCTGCTTGTGTGTGTGTGTATGGATATATGTGTATATATAATGTATGTATGATATTTTTGTACTACTGGATAGTATTACCAAGCTACCTTTCAAAATTCATTAATGGAGTTCTATTATAATGGCTTAAAGGTAAATAAGCACTCTGTAAATTAAATATTCTTAAAACTCTTAGAAATATAGAAACTAACCCAAATGTTTTTAAAGTTTACAAAATTTTGGACATATGATCTTCTTACTTCTGACTAAGGTATTTCCTTGTATTCTGTGTCAAATAATAATAAACATTTATTGTCAATTACCAGACACTGTACTAAGCACTTTACTTACATTGACCTGTTTAGTTCTCACATCCAACAACCCTTGGATTGTTGGATGTAAGTGCTATTTTCATTTCCATTTTATGTGAGGAATGCAAGACATGGACAGGTAAAACGACTCAAGAATGTTAAGCGATGGAAATCTATGTACCTAGAAAAATTTCTAGAGTGTGGAAAAAAATAAATCAGAGCAGCACATAGTTTGAAAGTGAGGACGATTGGAATGGAGTGAGGAAATGGGTGAATTCTGCAGGCAAGATGGTGAAACTCTCAGCTGGCATTTTGTTTTTGTCCTGGGGAGTATGGGCTAATGGATCATTTCTAATTCACTATTCAGTTATTGATTATTATTAGAAAGGCAACCTATCAGTGTAAGCATGAGACACACCTCAAGCTCCCTTGTGATGCCCAGGGATCTCATTTATAATGTGTTCACCCTGTAGCACAGAGCAAAGATTCATAACTCACCTGTGTCAGCAGTCCTCCAATATACTCCCTTAGTGTCTACACAACTCTTAGTTAGGAACAATCCTGGTCCAAAGATATAAGTATATACCAATTATAATACTAAATAAAGGTAATATTTGTGGCATACTTATATAAAAAAATCATTCCTTGTTTTTTTTCTGAAATTCAAATTCAACTGTGCATCCTGTTTTTTATTTGGCAGCCCTAGGCACAGATCACTTTGGTCAGAAGGTTCATCACAATGTTAGGCACAGAGTGGTGGTCTAAAAAAGCTTATTTTTAGCTTTAAAAACTTTTTTCTAAGAAAATTTCACAACATAAACAAAAATTGAAAGTAAAACAAACTCCCATTTTCCCATCACCTACCTTAAGACTTAGTTGAACTTCAGTGCTTATTCTGTCAGTGATGACAACATTATTTCATACAGTAAACACTAGTTAACTTTATTTCTAAATTATTTCTATTTCTTGGTATATAAACTTTTGTGGAGATTATAAAATATCACTTCAAATTTATTTTGTATAGTTTATTTAATATTTATAACGTTCATCACTTGAATAAAATAATACATGTAAACAAAGAACAATGGGAATGACTCAAACTTTCCTAATATTCTAACATTCCTGTGTAAGAAAGAATACCTTATAAGCGAAAAAAAAGTATAGGAAATTTTGGGATAACTTGCAATATTTAGTTCATGGTCTATTAGAAAACCATACACACATACAAAACATTCTTGGACTATACTTTATTTTAAGACATAGCCTACTTTAGGTAGAGAGGGAAGTAAGATGGCTGATTAGAGACATCACTTGCCAGAGCATCCCAGAGCGAAGAAGTGGTTTCAGATAAAGGAGGGGGGGGAATGGGCACAGCTCAGGTGTAGTTCAGAGGAAGAAGTGCCAGAGCCTGCTTAGGTCTTCACAGAGGGAAATTGTGAAGCAGAAAAGGAAGAGGAAAAAAAAGATATCATCAAGGATCAAACCCAGAGAGGCTAAGAAGCCAGTGAAGGGATAAGGGGGGATTTTGTTTCTCCTTCCCACACACCTTTGGTAATCAGTGGGCTACCGAGTTACTTGGAAGTTTTTCCACTCTCATGAGCCCTTGTGCTGCTGTAACCACTGAATTGTGTGGAGAGCTTGTGTGATCCCAGAACTTGGACATTCCATGCAGGCTTCCTTCCAGGGAGAGGGAACAGAGGTGCCACAGTCCTGGCTATCTTCCATTCAGACTCTCTTTCTCCCTAGCCCCTCCCCCATCCACTGCAGCCAGGAAGGGAGATTTAGCTGAGACTTTTGGGAGCAGCCACCCCTCATAGCTTGTGTCCCCCTGTCTGAGGATTCCACAAAGAGTGGGACCCACATCTTTCCCCTTGAGGACCTGCAGTGGACCCAGGGGTGCCCAGTCTAGGAGTTCCCTGCCCACCTCCACTCCCCAGAGATGCACACCAGCAGGTCAGACATGCAGGCTAGATGTCATACCCCAGGACTTGAGCAGGTTGCTAGGGGGCACAAGGGAGAGATTTGAGAGCTGGACTCAGGAGGCAAGGAAGCCTATGTGAGCAGAACTGACTGGAGAGTACAAAGTGGGCCTGAGCCAAGGTGATCTGGTGGAGCACCAATCCAACCACAGGAAAGTCTCACTGTCAGATTAGGGCAGGTCTCCCAGTGGTGAAGTTCCCAGAGCAAGGCACCATTGCTGCTGAGTGCAGTGCATTTGGAACAGGCACAGGAGGGAGGCTGTCAAGGCAGGGATAGCAAGAGGAGGTCAGAGATCACTCCCAATAGCCAGTCAGTGAATTACAGCTGGCCCCACCAGCAGTCTTTTCCATTTGGAGAGTCTGCTTTGACCTCTCTCCCAGCATCATTCCCCAGCTGCCTGAGAAATGACCTTTGAACCCTGATGAACCTTTGCAGAACCTTCCAGGCTCACCCAAACTAACCCTGCCCAGCCTCACTCCTCCACCCACCTCTGCTGTGGTGAAGCACAAGAAATACCCTGGGAGCTATAGGGCCCCTCCCACTGCCTGGGGCATTCAAGTGCTTCTCCTGAGGGGATAGAGCCTATTACAGGCACAAAAGAACATCTCTGCAGGTGGTTCTTTCCTGCAAGCATCAGTGAATGACAGGGAGTACAACCGTATAGCTCATTACAGCATCTACTGACTCAATCAAACAGAGCATGGCCAATTCTTACTCACAAGCACCACCCACCAACTCAGAGATTAAGCTGAGTCTGAATATAATTCACACTGCTAGGAAGAGGGGAAGATAGCAGAATAGAAGCAACTCAATGGGGGCACTGCTGTTTGGGAGAGGAATAAAAATTACAGGCAGCTTTAGCTGTGAAAGGTCTTCCTCCTTCACAGCAGACCTCTGGGCTGATGGGGGAGCTGCTCAGAATCTGTGCAGAGACATTGCACAGGAGAGCAGGCACAGCAGAGATCTGGTGGCTGCCAATCCTGGGTTTCCACAAACGACACCATCCTGATCACTCTAGTGCACAAAGCCAGGTCTGCTGAGGACTAGCCTTCCAACAGTAGCCTTTGTATCAACCCCATGGGCCAGGGAGGGAGCATACAGAACAGATGCTTCCCTGTGTTGTGCCCTGTGACGGGGGGCTGGGCATACCTCCTCCCCTGTGTGGGATCTGAACAGAGGAGGTACCTCAGATGCCACAGACACCACCTAGGAAGCCTTGGGTGACTGCCTCAGCAGGTCTTAGGTGTGGGGGGAGCATATTGGCCATCAAGCAGCTCCAGCCCACCTACGTGTTCCCTAGGCTGCTGAGACAACATCATGAGCTGCTGAAAAATGGCGGTATGGTAGAGGCCCCCTCCTCACCACTCCCAGGGAAGGAGGTGAAGAGTGCTGACAGCTGCATGCATGCAGATCGCTCACTCCAAAAACAGCATTTTGAAATTGCAGAGAATCATTGTGGGACACTCAGCCCAAAGAAAAAGGTGACAGGGAGATACATACACAAATGCCAGAGAGCACAGGGAATACAATAGAGATCAGAGCACAGGAAGGACATGCTCACCAGGCCAGCACAGTGCGACCTGACCTACAGGTGTAACACACCATCCCCACAGACTTCCCATCCACTCAGTCAGGGACAAGCCCGGAGTTGGTGCAAAGTTTTGCACGAAACAGCAGGCTCTGTGGAGAGGAAGCAATTGTGGGAACCATACAGAACTCTCGGGTGCACTGCACAGGGACTGCACAGGGCCTGGTAAGAACTGAGCTGAGATATAGCTTCCTGGGATGGTATACTGGAATTTGGAGGTGGGCACCTTGCCCCTGGAAGTCAGCGGGACCAGGGCACAGGAGTTGAATGGACAGCAATGGGCTACACCCTTAGTGGCTACCGGCAATTGCCTCTGCGGGACACAAGTGGGTCGAGGAGACCTGCATTCACGGTGTGG
Source organism: Daubentonia madagascariensis (assembly GCA_023783475.1). Classification (NCBI taxonomy): domain Eukaryota; kingdom Metazoa; phylum Chordata; class Mammalia; order Primates; family Daubentoniidae; genus Daubentonia; species Daubentonia madagascariensis. The sequence continues at coordinate 112,824 of JAKFHU010000448.1, read as the reverse complement.
TCTGAACCTGCTGTATGCCAGATGGCAGTCGGCAGTCACCTTTAAGGTCCCCCACCTGGAGCTGTTAGCTAGGTCTCTAGATTCACCCCAACCCCATCCCAGGGGCTCTTTGACCTAGGCACAACAGGCCCCACCCTTGGAGAACATGGACAGCTGCCTCTATGGGTTCCAGGTGGGACCAGTTCCCTGACCTGTATTAGTGGTACCTTCTTGTATTGGAAATAGTTTGCAGCCCATCCATCTTGTCCTGCCTCCCTGGCTCTGGCCTTCTCCTATGTGATTGGCCCTAGTGCCCACTCTCCAAGTACCCGTCCTCCCCTACCCAAGAGAATGGTCATATTTAAGGTCGCTGGGCCATAGTGACTCAAATTGTATAAGTACTGGTTCACATGGCAACCAAATGCCTCAGGTGCCACAGGCTGAACCAGAGCAGCAAACCATAACACTATGCACTTTATTAGGGAGTTCTGCTTGATCCAAGAGTGCCTTCAGCTGCCACTATTCCCTTTGGTGGGAGCATCACCCTGGCTGAGACTTCTGGGGATAGAGAGGCCCACCTGCCTCACCTTGTGGTCTAGTGGTGGAAAAGGGGAGCACAATTGAGGATCCCCCTATCAGCCAGTGACACGCAGAGACACAAGTCAGAAGGCAAGATAAACAAACTGTGGGGAAGCTCATAAGTGGTCCGATTGGAGGGGAAAGTGCCCGAGCTTGTCACAGGGAAGAAAAAACCTGGCTAGAGACCTCAGCAATCACGTCAGTTGGCCCCTTCCATCAGAAGCAGTTCTCCAAGCTCAGAGGGAGAGAGAGCTCTGAACACAACAGCGGCCCCCCACAGTGGCCGGATAAGCAACTTCTGAGCTGTGTACAAGTTTACTCACCCTAGCTCTCACACTGCAGCTAAAAGCTATCAAGTTCCTTCCACCACCTGAGGGGGAGAAAGGTCAAAGTAATCCCTGGGAGCTACAAGACCCCTCCCAAAGCTTGAGATTTTCATATACCTCACCTGAGGGACCAGAGCCTGCCACAGGCACAAGAGATTACCTATGTAACTGGCTCCACCACCCAAACTACAATCAACAAAAGTGGGAACAACCCCATGGCTAAAAATATTGCCTTCCCTCTCAAGGTATTAGGAAGCAGTGGATTTGTACCCTCAAGTACAATGCACCAGCTTGAAGCTCATGCTGAGAGAACAAACTCACTACACTCCACCAGGAAGAGGTGAAGATAACAGGTCAGAGGTAAACCAAGAGGTTCACCACACTTGCTAAAATACAACTAAGGTAATACAGACTAGTACTCCTCTCCCCAGCTCTGCCAGGGAACAATCTTCAGGGTCTTGGAAACAAGGCCATAAACTAGCCCTAGCACCTGCAGCCCTCGAACCAGAGGCCAAGTGAGAAAGAATCAGTGAAAGAACACAGAAACAATGAAAAATCAGAGCAAGAAATCACCACCAAAAGAAATCATTAGTTACTCAGCAATGGATACCAATTAAAATGAAATGGGTAAAATGATGGAGGAAAAATTTTGTTAATGGATTATAAAAAAGCTCAATAAAATTCAAGAAAAAATTGAATCCCAACTCAAGGAAACCACAAGAACAATGCAAGAAATGAATGAAAAATTCTCTAAAGAAATTGAAGTATTATGGTAAAACCAAACAGAAATACTGGAAATGAAAGAGGCATTCAAAGATCTACAAAACACAGTAGAAAGCCTGAAGAATAGGCTGGATCATGCAGAGGAAAGAAGGTCAGAGCTGGAAGATAACTCCTATGCACTAAACAAATCAGTCAAAGAAAAACAACATAACAGCAAGAGACATGAACAACGCATACAAAAATGTGGTATTGTGTAAAGAAGCCAAATATAAGAATCATTGGCATCCCTGAGGGCGAGGAATAAAATTCACAAGGGCTGGAAAATGTATTTGAAGGAACAATATAGGAAAATTTCCATGGCCTAGCCAGAAATCTTAATATCCAGGTACAAGAAGCACACAGGAATCCTGGGAGACTCAATGTGAAAAGGCAATCACCATGCCACATAGTTATTCAGCTGGCCAAATAAACACAAAAGAGGCACTCCTTTGAGCAATAAGGCAAAAACAGCAGGTAACCTAAAATGGAAAACCTATCAGATTAACTGCAGATTTCTCAATTGAAACCTTACAAGCCAGAAGGGACTGAGGACCTATCCTCTGTCTTCTAAAACAGAGTAAGACCAACCTGGAATTCTTTATCCTGTAAAACTAAGCTTCTTATATGATGGAGAAATAAAGACTTTCCCAGACAAGCAATCACTGATGGAATTTGCAAAGATGAGACCTACACTGAAGGAGGTATTCCGATCTGCATTGTACACTAACCAGCACAACAGACACCCACTAGTGTAAAATTACCCATAAACTAAAAGTCCAGAAACCAGATTCCACAATGGCTCTAGAGGTAAAACAAAACAACAAAAGTCTACTCAACAGGATAAACAGAAATCCACCCCAAATATCAATTCTCTCAGTAAAGGTAAATGGCTTGAATTGTCTATTGAAGAGACATAGGCTGGCTGAACAGTTTAAAAAAATACAAGCCAAGTATCTGCTATCTCCAGGAAACACATTTTACACACAAGGACTTGTTCAGACTCAAGGTGAAGGGATGGCATACAATTTTTCAGGCAAATGGAAACCAAATGAAAGCTGGGGTAGCAACCCTTATATCAGATATCACAAACTTTAAAGCAACAAAAGTAAAGAAAGACAAAGATGGTCACTATATAGTGGTGAAGGGAAAAATCCTACAAGAAGACCTAACAATCCTAAATATTTATGCACCCAACACAGGAGCGCACAGATACATAAAGCAAATACTGCTAGATATAGACAACATAATAAATAGCAATACCATAGTAGCTGGGGACTTCAACACCCCACTGACAGAACTGGTCAGACCCTCAGAGCAGAAAATAAGCAAAAAAACAATGGACCTAAACAGGACTCTAGAACATTTGGGCCTAACAGACTGCACCTAAACAACACTGAATATATGTTCTCTGCAGCTCATGGATCTTTCTCTAAAATTGATCACATCCTAGGACACATAACAGATCTCAAAAAATTTTTAAAAAATAGAAATTATACCATGTATCTTTTCAGACAACAGTGGAATAAAATTAGAAATCAATTGTAACCCAAACACACATCTCTATCCAAAAACATGGAAATTAAACTATCTATTGCTGAATGACTATTGGGTCAAGGAAGAGATTCAGATGGAAATCAAAAGATTCTTTGAACTAAATGATAATGGGGACACAAGTTATCAAAATCATTGTGATACAGCAAAAGCAGTCCTGAGAGGAAAACTCATCGCCTTAAATGACCCCATCCAAAAGACAGAAAGTTCACAAATCAGTAAACTAATGAATCATCTCAAGGAAATGGAAAAGGAAGAGCAAACCAACCTTAAACTCAGCAGAAGAAAAGAAATAACAAAGATCAGAAGAGAACTAAATGAAATCGAGAACAAAAGAACTATACAGAAGATTAATAAAACAAAAAGTTGGTTCTTTGAAAAGATGAACAAAATTGACAGGCCACTTGCTAGATTGACAAGAAGCAGGAAGGAAAGGACACTAATAAGCTGAATTGGAAATGAAAAAGGAGAGGTCACAACTGATATCACGGAAAGACAAAACATCATTTTCGAATACTATAAAAATCTCTATGCCCCAAAACATGAAAACATGTAGGAAATGGGAAAATTCTTAGAAACACACAACCTCCCTAGGCTTAATCAGGTAGAAACAGAATACCTGAACAGACCAATATCAAACACCAAAATTGAAGCAGTAATAAAGCATCTTCCAACAAATAAAATTCCTGGACTAGATGGGTTCATGCATGAATTCTACCAAATCTATAAAGAACTGGTACCTATACTGCAGAAATTATTCCATAACATCAAGAAAGATGAAAACCTCCCAAACTCATTCTATGAAGCCAATATCACCTGACACCAAAGCCGGGAAAGGATACAACAAAAAAAGAAAAATGCAGACAAATATGCCTCATGAATGTAGATGCAAAAATTCCCAATAAAATTCTAGCAAACTGAATTCATATGTACATCAAAAAAATAATTCATCACGATCAGGTGGACTTCATCCTGAGATGAAGGGATGGTTCAACATACACAAATCTATAGATGTAAGTCACCATATAAATAAAAGCAAGAACAAAGAGTATATGATCCTTTCAATCGATGGAGATAAGGCTTTTGACAAAATTCAGCACTCTTTTATGATAAGAACTCTTAAAAATATAGGCATAGATGGCTCATACCTCAAAATTATTAAAGACATATACTATAAACCCACAGCCAAAATCATACTGAATGGGGAAAAATTGAAAGTATTCCCACTTAAAACTGGAACCAGACAAGGTTGCTCACTATCTCCACTTCTATTCAACATAGAGCTGGAAGTCCTTGCCAGAGCAATCAGACAAGAGGGTGGAATCAGGGGTGTCCACATGGGGACAGAAGAGATCAAACTTTCACTCTTCATGGATGATATGATATTATATCTAGAAAACCCCAAAGACTCAGCCAATCAATTCAACCTGCTGGAATTGATAAATGAATTCAGCCAAGTCTCAGGATACAAAAATCAATGCACACAAATTAGTAGCTTTCATATATACCAATAACAGTTGAGCTGAGAAACAAATCAAAGACACAATACCTTCACAATAGCACCAAAGAAAATTAAATATTAAGAACATATATAACTAGGGAGGTGAGAGACCTATATAGAAAGAACTATGAAACACTGAGAAAAGAAATTGCAGAGGATATAAACAGATGGAAAACCCTACCATGCTCTTGCATAGGTAGAATCAATGCTGTTAAAATGTCTACATTATCTAAAGTGATTTACAGAATCAATGCACTCCCTATAAAATTACCAACATCATTTTTGCAAATCTAGAAAAAGTGATTCTATGCTTCGTATGGAACCAGAGAAGACCCTGTCTAGCCAAAGCAATCTTAAGAGAAAAAGAACAAATTGGGAGTCATCAATCTTCCAGACTTCAAACTATACTACAAGGCTATAGTAACCAAAACAACATGATAATAGCACAAGGACAGATACATAGACTGATGGAACAGGACTGAGAATCCAGCTATAAACCATCCTCACACTGTCATCTGATATTTGACAAAGCTTACAAAAACATACACTGGGGAAAAGAATCCCTGTTCAATAAATGGTGCTGGGAATACTGTATAGCCACACATAGGACTGAAACTAGATCCAACCTTTCACCTCTCACAAAAATCAACTCATGATGGATAACAGATTTAAATGTAAAACATAAATCCATAGGAATTTTAGAAGAAAATGTTGGAAAAACTTTTATAGACATTGGCCTAGGCAAAGAATTTATGAAGAAGACCCCCAAAGCAATCACAGCAGCAACAAATATCAATAAATGGGACCTGATCAAATTAAAATCTTCTGCACAGCTAAGGAAACTATCACTAGAGTGAACAGACAACGTACAGAGTGGGACAAAATATTTGCATGCTACACCTCTGAGAAAGGGCTGATAACCAGAATCTATACAGGACTTAGGAAAATCCACAAGAAAATATCAAACAACCCCATTAAAAAGTGGGAGAAGGACATGAACAATAACTTTTCAAAAGAAGATGGAATGATGGCCAACAAACACATAAAAAATTGCTCAATTTCTCTAATCATCAGGGAAATGCAAATCAAAATCACAATAAGATATTGCTTAACTCCAGTGAGATTGGCTTATATCAAAAAGTCCCAAAACAACAAATGTTTGCATGGATGTGGAGACATAGGAACACTCATACACTGATGGTGGGACTGCAAATTAGCACAACCTCTGTGGAAAGTAATATAGAGATACCTCAAAGAACTAAAAGTAGAACTACCATTTGATCCAGCAATCCCACTACTGGGTATTTACTCATAGGAAAAAAAGACATTCCATAATAAAGACATGTGCACTCGTATGTTTTAGCAACCAATTCATAATTGCAAAGATGTGGCAACAACCCAAGTGCCCATCAGTACATTAGTATATTTATAAAATGTGGTATATGTATACCATTGGGTACTATTCAGCCATAAAAAACAATGGCGAATTAATACCTCTGGTATTACCATCGATGGAGCATTAGCCCATTCTTTGAAACAAAGTATCACAAGAATGGAAAAACCAGCACTATTGGTTCTCATCATCAAACTGGTACTAATTGATCAATACTTTTGTGCACACATGGAAATAATATTCATCAGGGGTCACACAGATGGGTGGGGGTGGAGAGGATGGGAAAAGTCACACCTAATGGTGCAAAGCACACCATCTGGGGGATGTCTATGACTGTAGATCTAACTTGGGCAGTGCATAGGCAATATATGTAACCAAGTGTTTGTATCCCCATAATATTCTGAAATTTTAAAAAATTATTGACATAACACTTCACAGATCGTGAAATAATGATTTTTATTCTTCTTTGGAATCAGAAAAGATCCTGGATAACCACAGCAATCTTAAGCAAAAAGAATAAACCTGGAGGTATCCCATTACCACACTTCAAGCTATTCTTCAAGGCTGTAATAACCAAAACATTGTGGTATTACCACAGAAATAAAATATAGACCAATAGAACAAAATGGAGAGCCCAGATTAAAACCGCCTGCCTACAGTCAACTAATCTTTGACAAAGTATACAACAGCGTACAGTGAGGAAGAGAAGCCCTATTCAATAAGTGGTTCTGGGAAAACTGGATAGCCACATGCAGAAGAATAAACAGGTCCCCATCTCTCACCACTCACAAAAATTAATTCAAGATGGATGAAAGATTTAAATTTAAATCATGAAACCATAAGAATTCTAGAGGAAAATTGAGGAAAAACTCTTCTAGATGTTGGCCAAGGCAAGTAATTTATTAATAAAGCTCCAATGGCAATCACAGCAAAAATAAAAATAAATGGAATTTAAGTAAACTAAAAAGCTTCTGCACAGCTAAGGAAATAATCAGCAGAGCAAATTGACAACCTCCAGAATGGGAGAAAATATTTGCAAACTACACATCCAGTAAATGGCTAATGTCCAATATCTACAAAGAAGTCAAGCAAATTAGCAAGAAAAAAACAAATAACCCCATTAAAAATTGGCAAAAGACATGAACAGGAGCTTTTGAAAGGAAGATATGCAAATGGTCAATAAGCATATGAAGATATGCTCAATATCACTAATCATCAGGGAAATGCAAATTAAAACCACAATGAGATTATCACCTTACCCCAGTTAGAATGGCTTTTTATTGAAAAGTCCAGAAACAATAGATAGTGGCATGGATGCCCTGAGAAAGGAATGCTTATACACTGTTGGTGGGACTGCAAATTAGTACAACCTCTATGGAAAACAGTATGGAAATTCCTCAAAGGACTAAAAGTAGACCTACCATTTTTATCCAGCAATCCAACTACTGGGTATCTACTCATATGAAAAAAGTCTTTTTAGCAAAAAGACACCTGCACTCAATTTTTTATTGCAGCACTATTCCCAATGGCAAAGATGTGGAATCAACCCAACTGCCCATCAATTCATGAGTGGATTAACAAAATGTGTTATATGTATACCATGGAATATTACCCAGCCACACAAAAAAGCATGAATTAATGCCTTTGAAACAATTTGGATGGGACTGGAGACCACTCTCCTAAGTGAAGTATCTCAAGAATGGAAAAACAAACACCACATGTACTCACTATTAAATTGGAACTAACTGATGAGCACGTATGTATATGGAGGGAAGTAAAACTCAATGGAAATACGGCAGGGGGGAGGGGGGAGGAAAGGAAGGACAAAAACCTACCTAATTGGTACAATGAACACTATTCGAGTGATGAGCACACCTACAGCTGTGACTCAAGCATTGCAAAACCAATCCATGTAACCAAAAACATTTGCACCTCCTTAATATTTTGAAATACAAATAAATAGATAAGTAAATAAATATAGCCTACTTTAATTTCAGCCAAGGGCAACTAATTTTAAAATAACTTATTCTATTTTGATGGAAATTCACAAAGTAATAATTTTAAGTTTTAAAACCTACAATGAAGTATGCAAATTTTGTGTTTATTTGTTGAGAGCTCAGTTACGAATTAACCAGATGCTGTTTACTATTTCTGCCTCCCCATACACTTGTTTTTTTTCCCAGAGCCTTAAAAAAACAAAGAACACACCACATCAAGTTCCCTGACAATTATACAACATTTATTCCACTTTGTTACTCTCGGTATGCATGAAAGTAGATATGACTTCATGTTTTGGTATCAGCTAAGATAAAGCTCATTAGTGGGAGTAACAATCAATCTGAATATTGCAGCGCCTTAACATAATATGGAGCTATTTCTCACTTGTTCCATGTCTGATATGAATGTTCATGATGAGAGAGCTCTTTTGAATGTCCCAATTCTCAGTTGTGAACTTAGGATTTAGGATTCTTCCATCACGTGGCTCCGTTATTGCAGCTTCCTATCATGCAGATAGGGGAAAGAGATTGTGTACCGAGGATTGTATGGGACAGTTTGGGGATGTACATTTCTTCCAACATATTCCACTGGCCAAAAATTGCATTGCATTTCCTCACCAAGATGCTAGGGAAAACTTTAAAAGATAGTTTTCTTGTTTGCCCAGGATAAAAATGAAACGGTGTGGTGAACACTTTGCATGGATCTTAAAGCTGGGGACACTTAGAGACTAACAGAACACTCATTTTTTAGATGTGGGAACTGTAACCTAGGTTTGCGGAAAACCTTGAAGCAAGTAACCAGCCAATATCTTAATATCTAGTGCCAGATAGCAATTCAGGCTACTTCAGATAGAACCATTCTAATATCGTCTGGTCCAGTCTTCTGCCTAACAATAACAAGAACCCCATCAAAACACCCTTGACATCTCTTAATAAGAACGGGTAATAAAGAGGTTGACTTTATTTTCTGATGTTCTGCTGCTGGAAGTTTTAAGCCTCACTGCTCTTTCTTCCCTTCTGGTCCACATCGGTGCATGAATCTGATACAAAAGCCCGGTGTGTCCTCCACTGGCATGCAAGTGCTTGAATGAATATAGGAATTCTAACCCTTACCCCACCCCATAACAACAAGCCAGTTATCTTTCTCTGCTCTCTCAAGCCATTTTAGGACCAGCTTCAGAGGCCTTCTGCTTTTCCCTTTTTTCAAATTTTATTTTATTTTAATGAAGTGTTTTATTGAAGTATCACATAAAGTGAAGTGCACAAATCTTAAACATACAGTTCCATGAATGTTTACAAAGTGAATACCCCTATTTAACCACCACATAGATCAAGATATAGAACTTAACCAGTATACCAAAAACCTTGTTCCTGCCTTATTTCCGTCATTATTCCCTGTAAAAAAGTCAAAAATTATTCTGACTAAAATCACCATGTAGTTTGCCTCTTTAACTTCTTTTTGTTTCATATGAGTGGCATCATAGCCACATACACTTACAGCTCTGCTGACTTCTTTCAATCTAAAGGATCTGTGATCTGTTCTCTTACATTGCTCTTTCGTATTCCACCACATAAATATTTCATAATTTATAAATTTTACTCTTGATGGATAATTGAGTTATTTCTGTTTTAAATTATTAATATTACTTATAATCATACTACAAACATTTTTTATACATGTCCTTTGGTGCAATTTTTACGTGTTTCCATTACGTATGCCTAGGTGCGGAGTTCTTTGGTCCATCATATACATATATTCAACATAACAGATTGCCCCAAGGAGTTTTCCAAAGGATTTGTACCTATTTTGCAGTACCATCAGCTTTTTATGACAATTTCTGGTCCTCCATGTGTTTGCCTACACTTAGTATTGCCATTTTAAGTAGCTTTTTAATTGTACAATCTTGATGTTTGTGGAAAGGTATATCATTATGGTCCCAATTTTTTTTGATGGTGACTAATCATGTTGAACATTTTTACATATGCTTACTGGCTATCTAGACCTTCTCTGTGCACTAGATCTGTTCTGGATGTAAGTTCTTCTTCAAATATATATATTACAAATATTTCCACTCAGTATATGGAGTGCCTCTTCACTCTTTTAATGGTGTTTTTTGATGGTCAAAAGTTTTTATATTTATTTATTTTCTTTTTTATTTCAAAATATTAATTAGATACAAATGTTTTGTTACATGGATATCTTGTATAATGCTTCAGTCAGGGCTTTTGGCATGCCCATCACCAGAATAGTGTTCATTCTGCCCAAAATGTAAGTTTTATTCTACACCCACACTCCCATCTTCCCCCCTTCTTGGATTCTCATGTCCTTTATATTGCTTTGTGCTTATGTGTGCCCATGTATTAGCTCCCACTTGTTAGTGAGAACATATGGTGTTTGGTTTTCCATTCCTGAGATACTTCACTTAGGATAATGGTCTCTAGTTCCATCCAAGTTGCTGCAAATGACATTATTTCATTCCTTTTTATGGCTGAGTAGTACTCCATGCTGTGTGTGTGTGTGTGTGTGTGTGTGTGTGACATTTTCTTTATCCACTTATGAATGAAGGGGCACTTAGATTGATTCCACATCTTTGCAATTGTGAATTGTGCTATGATATACGTTCTAGTGCAGGTTTCTTTTTGGTAAAATGACTTCATTTCCTTTGGGTAATGAAGGAAATTCCTTTGGGTAAATACACAGAAGTGGTATTTCTAGGTCAAATGGTAGTGCTACATTTATTTCTTTGAGGAATCTCTGTATGGTTTCTCATAGAGGTTGTACTAATTGGAAGTCCCACCAACAATATATAGGAGTTTCTTTTTGTCTGCATCCATGCCAGCATCTATTGTTATTTGACTTTTTTTTTTTTTTGAGACAAAGTCTCAATCTGTCACCTGGGATAGAGTGCCATGGCATCAACCTAGCTCACAGCAACCTCAGACTCCTGGGCTCAAGCGATCCTCCTGTCTCAGGCTCCTGAGTAGCTGGGAATACAGCCACATGCCTCCACATCCCGCTAATTTTTTCTATTTTTAGTAGGGATGGGGTCTCGCTTTTGCTCAGGCTGGTCTTGAACTCCTGACCTCAAGTGATCCTCCCTCCTTGGCCGCCCAGAGTGCTAGGATTACAGGCATAAGCCACCATGCCCAGTCTGTTATTTTACTTTTTAATAATGTCCATTCTGATAGGGGTAAGGTGGTATCTCATTATAGCTTTAATTTGCATTTCCCTAATGATTAGTGATGTTGAGCATTTAAAAATATTTTTTGACCATTTCTGTATCTTCTTTTGAAAAACTTCTGTTCATGTCTTTTGCCCACTTTTTAGTGGGGCTGTTTTGTTTTTTCTTGCTTATTTTTTTGAGATCTTTGCATATTTTGGATATCAGTCCATTATTGGATGTACAGTTTGTGAATATTTTCTCCCATTATGTAGGTTCTCTATTCATTCTGTCAAAAATTATAGCTCAAAGCTGTTATAAAACAATAGCACAAAAATGAAAACAAAACAATAAGGTTTCACCCAACATGTTGAACAGATCAGCAAATCACATATCAATACTAACACTCACTGTGAACCATCTGAAAGCCCCACTTAAAAGATATAGACTGGCTGAATGGAAGAAAAAACACAACCCAAGTATTTACTGTCTCTAAGAAACACATATAAACCACAAGGACTCACACAGACTCAAGGTAATGGGATGTAAAAAAGTATTCCACAGAAATGGAAACCAAAAGCGAACAGGTATAGTCATTCTCATAACAGATAGAATAGACTTTAAATCAATAATGGTGAAAAAAGGCAAAGATGGTCATTATATAACGGTAAAGGAAGCAATTCAATAAGAAGACATAAAAATCCAAAATATATATGCAACTAACACATGAGTTCCCAGTTTCATAAAGCAAATTCTACTAGATCTAAGCAAAGAAATAAACAGTAGACTCTTAGTAGTTGGGGACTTCAGCACTCCACTGATAGAACTGGACAGACTATCAAAGCAGAAAATGAATAAAAAAACACTGGTCTTAAACAGGACTCTCAAACAATTGGATCCAACAGGCATTTACAGGACACAATTAAAGAATACTCTATTGCTGTAATTGTGATGCATAAACCACTTATATCTTCAGTAAGAAGACTAAAAGACAAACCTATCAAAAATAACAACTTTTTGAGAGACTGATATAAAATGATATGGATGGAAACAATGAAAAGTTTTAAAGTAGGTAGAGGTGGAGTTAAAGGGTAGAATTTCTATTAGATTTCTCTTTGCTAGCTTATTTCTTTGTTTGTAAGCAGAGTTGTCACATGTTTAAAATAATAGGTTTTAAAATGATTTTGCAAGCTTCATGGTAACCTAAAATAAAAAAAAAAAACATGTACAACAGATACACAAAAAATACAAAGCAAGGAATTAAAACTCACTACCAGAAAAATCACTTTTAACAAAGGAATATAGGAAGGAGATAAGAAGGAGAGGACCACAACCAGAAGTCAAATAACAAAATAGCAATAGTAAATCCTTATCTATGAATAATAACATTGAATGTGAATGGACTAAGCTCTCCAATCAAAAGACATAGAGTAGCTGAATGGATAAAAAATAAAAGAAACAAGAGCCAACTATATGTTATCTGCAAGAAATATACTTCACCTATACATACAAACATACACTGAAAATAAAGGGATGGGAAAAGACATTCCATGCAAATGGAAACAAAGAAAAAAAAGCACAGTAGCTATACTTTTATCAGATAAAATAGATTTCAACACAAAAACTATAAAAAGTGATGAAGAAGGTCATTATATAATGATAAAAGGGTCAATTCAGGAAAAGGATATAACAATTCTAAATATATATGCAAACAACACTGGAGCACCCAGATATATAAAGCAAATGTGATCAGAGCTAAAGAGAGAGTTAAACCCCAATACAACAATCACTGGGACCTCAACACTCCACTCCGAATTGGACATATCATCCAGACAGAAAATCAACAATGAAATGTTGGACTCAATCTGTACTGTAGATCAAATGTTCTGTAAATAGATATTTACACAACATTTCATCTAACAGCTGCAGAATACACATCCTTTTCCTTAGCTCATGAATCATTTTCAAGGATGGATCATATGTTAGGCCACAAAACAAGTCTTAAAGAATTTTTAAAACATGGAAACATACCATGTATTTTCTCATACCACAATGGAATAAAATTAGAAATCTATAACAAGAGGAACATTGGAAAATATGCAAACACATGGAAGCAATATGCTCCTGAATGACCAGTAGATCAATAAAGAGATTAAGAAGGAAATTTAAAAATTTTTCAGAGCAAATGAAAATAAAAAACACAACATATCAAAACCTATGGGATACAGAAAAAGCAATAATAAGAGGAAAGTTTATAGTAATAAGTACCTACGTCAAAAATGTAGAAAAGATTCAAATAAACAACCTAATGATGCACTTCAAAGATCTAGAAAAGCAAGAGTAAACCAAACCCAATATTAGTAGAAGAAAAGAAATAATAAGGATCAGAGCAGACATCAATGAAATTGAACCAAAAAAATGCAAAAGATCAATGAAACAAAAGTTTGCTTTTTCAAAAGATAAACAAAATTGACACACAATTAACTAGACTAACTAAGAAACAAAGAGAGAAGTCCCAGATAAATAAATTCAGAGGTGGAAAAGGAGACATTACAAATGATATTGCAGAAATCCAAAGGATCAATAGAGAGTACTACAAGCAACTATATTCCAATAAATTGGAAAACCTAGAAGAAATGGATAAATTCCTAAACACACACAACCAACCGACACTGAACCAAGAAGAAATCCAAAACCTGAATAAAACAATAACAAGCAATGAGGTAGATGCAGTAATAAAATTCCCCCATCAAAGAAAAGCCCAGGACCCAATGGTGTCACTGCTGAATTCTACCATTCATTCAAAGAATTAATACCAATCCAACTTAAACTATTCCAAAAAAGTTGAGGAGGGAATACTCCCAAACTCATTCTATGAGGCTTGTATCACCCTTATACCACAACCAGACAAAGACACAACAAAAAAAGAAAACTATAGGCCAATATCTGTGATGAACACAGATGCAAAAATCCTTAACAATATACTAGCAAACGAAATTCAACAACACATTAAAAAGATTATTCATCATAATCAAGTGGGATTCATCCCAGGGACGCAAGGATGTTTCAACATATGCAAAAAAATCAATATGATACATCATATCAACAGAAAGAAGGATAAAAATCAAATGATTATTTCAATTGATGCTGAAAAAGCATTTGATAAAATTTAATATCCCTTCGTGATAAAAACTGTCAAAAAATGGGTATAGAAAGAACTTACCTCAGTGCAATAAAGGCCATATATGACAGACCCACAGCTAGTATCATACTGAATGGGGAAAAATGGAAAGCCTTTTCTCTAAGATCTGAAACAACACAAGGATACCCACTTTCACCACTGTTATTCAACAAAGTACTAGAAATTCTAGCTAGAGCAATCAGACAAGAGAAAGAAATAAAGAGCATCCAAATTGGAAAAGAAGTAAAATTATCCTTGTTTGCAGATAATATGATCTTATACCTAGATGAACCTAAGGAGTCCACCAAAAAACTTTTAGAACTGATAAACAAATTCATAAAGTTGCAGGGTACGAAATCAACATTAAATTTAGTAGTGCTTCTACATGCCATCAGTAAACAATCTGAAAAATAAACCAAGAAAGTAACCCAATTTACAAGCTACAAATAAAATGAAATACTTAGGAATAAACTTAACCAAGGAAGTGAAAGATCTCTACAATGAAAACTACAGAACACTGATGAAAGAAATTGAAGAGGACAGAAAATACTGGAAAGATATTCCATGCTTAAAGATCACAAGAATCAATATTGTTAAAATATCTATACTGCCCAGATCAATCTATAGATTCCACCAAAATACCAATGACATTTTTCTTAGAAATAAAAAAATCCTAAAATTTATATGGAACCACAAAAGCTCCAGAATAGCTAAAGCCATCCTGAGAAAAAAGAACAGAACTAGAGGAATCACATTACCTGACTCCAAATTATATTACAGAGATGTAGTAACCAAAACAGTATAGTACTGGCATAAAGCAGACACATACACCAATGGAACAGAAGAGACAACAAAGAAAAAATTCACACATCTATAGTGACCTTATCTTTGGCAAAGTTGCCAAGAACATATAATGGGGAAAGGATAATCTATTCAATAAATGGTGCTGGGAGAACTGATTATTCACATGCAGAAGAATGAAACTAGACCCTTACCTCTCACCATATATGAAAATCAAATAAAATTGGATTAAAGAGTTAAATCTAAGACGTGAAACTATTAAACTACTAAAAGAAAATATTGGGAAATGCTTCAAGACATTGATATGGGCAAGGACTTCTTGATTCATACACCTAAAGTACAGGCAGGCAAAGCAAAATTGGACAAATGGGAGCACATCAAGCTAAATACCTTATGCACAGCAAAGGAAACACTCAACAAAGGGAAGAGACGATGCACAAAATGTGAGAAAATATTTGCAAACTACCTATATGACAAAGGATTAATATCTAAAATATATAAGGAGCTCCAAAAACTCAATAGAAAAAAATCAAATAATCTGATTAAAAAATAGGCAAAGGATCTGAATAGACAATTCTCAAAAGAAGACATAAAATGGCCAACAGTTTTATGAAAAAAAATTCTCAACATCATTAGTCATCAGAGAAAGGAAAATCAAAACTGCAATGAGATCTCATCTCTCCCCAGTTAAAATGGCTTTCATCAAAAAGACAGGCAATAATGAATGCTGATGAAGATATGGAGAAAGGAAACCCTTGTACCCTGTTGGTGGGAATATAATTTATTGAAACCATTATGGAGAACAGTATGGAGGTTCTTCAAAAAACTAAAAATAGAGCTACCATATGAACCAGCAATCCCACTGCTATATATATTTCCAAAGGAGGGGAATTCAGTATATGAAAGAGATATCTGCACTCTCATGTTTATTGAAGAACTATTCACAATAGCCAAGACATGGAATCAACCTAAGTGTTCATCGATAGATGAATAAATAGGCTATAGTAACCAAAACAGCATGGTTTTGGCACAAAAACAGAGACATAGACCAATGGATCAGAACAGAGAACCCAGATACAAAATCATCCTCATATTGCCTCATATGTGATCTTTGACAAAGTAGACAAAAACATACATTAAGGAAAAGAATACCTATTAATAAATGGTGCTGGGAAAATTGGATAGCTACATATAGAAGACTGAAACAGGATCCACACCTCTCACCATTCACAAAAATTAATTCACAATGGATAACAGACTTAAACCTAAGGCATGAAACTATAAGAATTCTAGAAGAAGAGGTTGGAAAAACTCATAGATATCAGCCTAGGCAAAAAATTTATGAAAAAGACCAAAGGCAATCACAGCAACAACAAAATTAAATAAATGGGACCTGATTAAATTAAGCAGCTTCTGCACAGCCAAGGAAACAATCAATAGAGCAAATAGACAACCTACAGAACGGGAGAAAATATTTGCATGCTATACATACGATAAAGGGCTGATCACCGGACAACTCAAGCAAATCAGTAAGAAAACATCAAACGACCCAATTACAAAGTGGGCAAAAGACAAGAACAAAAGCTTTTCAAAAGAAGACAGACTAATGGCCAGTAGACATATGAAAAAATGCTCAACCTTTCTAATAATCAGGGAAATGCAAATCAAAACCACAATGAGATATTACTTAAATCCAGTGAGAATGGCTTTTATCAAAAAGTTACAAAACAACAGATGCTGGCATGGACGCGGATAGAAAGGAACACTTATACGCTGTTGGTGGGACAGCAAACTAGTACAACCGCTATCAAAAGTAGTATTGAGATACCTCAAAGAGCTAAAATTAGACCTACCATTTGATCCAGCAATCCCACTACTGGGTATTTACCCAAAGAGAAAAAAAAAAGACATTTTATAAAAAAAGACACTCGCACTTGAATGTTTATAGCAGCAAAATTCACAATCACAAAGATTTGGAAAAAGCTCAAACAAGTGCCCATCAATACATGAGTGGATTAATAAAATGTGGTATATGTATACCATGGAGTGTTACTAAGCCATAAAAGAATGGTGAGCTAATACCTTTTGTAACACCTTTTGTAACAACCTGGATGCAACTGGAGATCATCCTTCTTAGTGAAGTATCGCCAGAATGGAAAGCAAACACATGTACTCACTATTAAATTGGAACTAATTGATCAACACTCATGTGTTCATATGGTAGTAAAATTCAACCTAAATCAAGCAAGTGTGGGGGGGGACGGAATGCGTAAATTCACACCTAACGGGTATAATGCACACTATCTGGGTGATGGATACACTTATAACTTTGACTGAAATTATACAAAAGCAATTCATGTAGCCAAAACTTTTGTACCCCTGTAATATTCTGAAATACAAAAAAATGAATTGTGGTACACATACACAATTGAATATTACATAGCCACAAAAAGAATGAAATCCTGCCCTTTGCAACAACATGGATGGAACTGAAGAACATTATGTTAATTGAAATAATCCAAGCACAGAAAGACAAATCTTGCATGTTCTCATTCATATTTAGGAGCTAAGTATTAAAAATGATTATCTCATGGAGACATGAAGACCGAGAGTAGAATGAACGTTACCAGAGGCTGGTAAGGGTAGCGGGGAGGGGAGTTAAAGGGGGAATAGTTAATGGGTGCAAAAATATAGTTATGTAGTTAGATAGAAGGAACAATATCTGATAGCACAACAAAGTGACTATAATCAACAGTAAGTTAGCTTATACTTTAAAATAACTGAAAGAATGGAATTGGAATATTCTTAACACAAAGAATTGTTAAATGCCTGAGGTGATGGATACTCCAATTGCCCTGATTTGATTAATTCACATTGTATGCCTGTACAAAACATCATATGTACCCTACAAAGATATACAACTATTATGTGCCCATAATAATTAAAAATGAAAAAAAAATTAAAAAGAGAATTTATATAACAAATAGCTAAAATGGTGATGATTGGCTTTTGCACCTCTACAACATAAGTTCTGAGATAACTTTGACTTTTGCTGAAAATGCATCAACAGGCAATCTTCACGACCTCAATCAACACTGAGGCTCAAATTACAATTACACCTGGGGATCTCACAAAATTTAAACAGGAAATTTCTGTATTCCTGAAAATATAATGAAGACAAACATGCATGCCTCACTCTAACCACAGGAATTATAGCCTTACCTAAATTCATTATGGTCATGGCACCCATTTTCTTAAAATATTGCACAGTTGTAATGGATGCTCTGATCTAATGGGTAATAATATTAAATTAAGTCTTTGAGAATTAGAAATTGCCTTGTTCAAATGGAACACCATGGATCACCTCCTCCTACTTAAAATAGATCATATGTCCCAATGTAAACAGGGCCTTCAAGGATTGGAACTATTTACAGAAGGGGTGATGATCCTACTATTTTTTCCAATTATCAACCAAGTTTTGCATGTTCCTTTTTTTAAAAAAAAATTATTTAACAGTTGTACATATTTTGGGGTAAATGTGATATTTTGATACCAGTATACAATGTGTCATGATCTAGTAAGGGTACCTAGGATATCCATCACCACAAACATTTATCTTTTTGTGTTGACAACATAATTCCTTTCATCCAGCTATTTTCAAATATGCCATAAATTATTATTAATTATATTTCCTCCACTGTACTATTGTATTTTAGAAGTTATTCATAATATCTAACTATTTTTGTACCCATTAACCAACTTCTCTTTATCAGCCTCCTACCCTTTAGGCTTCCCAGCTTCTGGTAATAGTCATTAAACTCTCCACCTCCATGATATCCACATTTTTAATTCCCACATATGGGTGAGAACACGTAGTATTTGTCTTTCTGTGCCTGGCTTATTTTACTTAACATAACTACCTCCAGTTCCATCCATGTGGATGCAAATGACTGGATTTTATTCTTTTTTATGGATGAATAATATTTCATTGTGCATGTATACCACATTTTCTTTATCCATTCATCTATATCTATCTATCTATTCCATATCTTGGATAATGTGAATTGTGCTGCAATAGACATTGGTGTGCAGATATCTCTTCGATATACTGATTTTCTTTCTTTTGGATATATACCTAGCAATGGAGTTGCTAGATCATATGGTAGTTGTATTTTTAGTTTTTTGAGCAATCTTCATAATATTCTTCATAGTAGTTATATTAATTTACATTCCAGCCAACAGTACAGGAGCATTCCCCTTTCTCCACATCCTCTCCAGCATTTGTTATTTTTTGTCTTTGTGATAACAGTTGTTCTAACTGCTGAGATGATATCTCACTGTGCTTTGATTTGCATTTCCCTGATGATTATGATGTTGAGCATTTTTTAACGTACCTGTTGGCCACTTGTATGTCTTCTTTTGAGAAATGTCTATTCAGGAATTTTGCCCATTTTTTAATCTTTTTAAAAAATTTTCTTGCTATTGATTTGGTTGAATTCTTTATGTATTCTGGCTATTAATCCCTCATAAGATGGATTGTTTGCAAATATTTTCTTCCATTCTATAGGTTGCCTTTTTGCTTTATTGCTTGTTCCCTTTGCCAAATTTGGCTTGATATAATGCCATTTGTCTATTTCTGGTTTTGTTCCCTGTGCTTTTGAGGGTTTATCCAAAAATATTTGCCCAGACTAATGTCCTGTACCATTTCCCCAATATTTTCTTTTAGTAGTTTCATAGTTTCTAGTCTTATTTTTAAATCTTTAATCTATATTGCGTTGATTTTTCTATATGGTGAAGGATGGGGATTTAGTTTCATTCTTCTGCACATGGATATCCAGTTTTCCCAGCACCATTTATTTAAGAGATTTAAAAGATTTGACACCCATTCCCCCATGTATGTTCTTGGTGCCTTTGTTGACAATGAGTTGGCTGTAAGCGTGTGGATTTATTTCTGCATTTCTATTCTGTTCCATTGATATGTGTGTCTGTTTTTATGCCAGCACCATGATGCTTTTGTTACTATAGCTTTGTAGCATAATTTGAAATTAGGAAGGGTGGTGGATCCAGCTTTGCTCTTTTTGCTCAGGATAGTTTTAGCTCTTCAGGATCTTTTGTGATTTCATAGGAATGTTAGAACTGGGTGGGTTTTTATTTTTTTCCTATTTGAGTGAAGAATACCATTAGTATTTTCAAAGGGATTGCATTGAATCTGTAGATTGCTTTGGGTAGTAAAGACATTTTAGGAATATTAACTAT
Organism: Daubentonia madagascariensis; assembly: GCA_023783475.1. Classification (NCBI taxonomy): domain Eukaryota; kingdom Metazoa; phylum Chordata; class Mammalia; order Primates; family Daubentoniidae; genus Daubentonia; species Daubentonia madagascariensis. The sequence continues at coordinate 92,337 of JAKFHU010000448.1, read as the reverse complement.
TCCAATCCATGACTATGGAATATTTATCCTTTTTTTTTTTTGTTTTCTCTTCTATTGCTTTCATTAGTGTTTTACATTTTACCTGGTAGAAATCTTCCACTTCTTTAGTTACATTCATTCCTAGGTATTTTACTTTTTGTAGATGTTATAACTATGATTGTTTTCTTGATCACTTTTTCAGATGTGTTGCTGTCAGTGTATTAATTCACTCAGTTATTTTATCAGTTCTAACAGCTTTTTTTGGTAAAGCCTTTAGGTTTTTATAAATATAAGATAATCTTGTCTGCAAACTAGGATAATTTGACCTCTTCATTTCCAATTTGGATGCCTTTTATTTCTTTTTCTTGCCTAATTGCTCTGGCTAGGACTTCTATTACTATGTTGTATACAAGTGGTGAAAGTGGGTGATATTATATTGTTCCAGAACTTAGTGGAAAGGTTTTCAATTTTCCTCCATTCAGTATGATATTAGCTATGGGTTTTTCATATATGCCATTTATTGTGTTGAGGTATGTTCCTTCTATACCAAATTTCTTGAGGGTTTTTACAATAAAGGGATGTTGAATTTTATTGAATGCTTTTTCAGCATTTTATAAAATGATCATCTTTTTTCCCTTGATTGTACTGATGTGATATATCATGTTTATTGATTTACATATGGGGAACCATCCTTGTATCCCTGGGAAGAATCCCACTTGATCATGGTCAATGATCTTTTTAATTCAGATAGCTAATATTTTCTTAAAGGTGTTTGCATCTGTGATTATCAGGGATATTGGCTTGTAGTATCCTTTTTCATTGCACCTTTGTTTGGTTTTGATATCAGGGTAACACTGGCCTCATAGAGTTAGTTTGGAAGTACTCCCTTGTCTTCAATTTTGGGTTTTTTTTTTCTTTTTTTAAATTTCAGAATATTATGGGGGTACAACACTTTGGCTATATATATTGCCCATGCACTGCCCATGTCAGAGCTACAATCGTGGTCATCCCCCAAACTGTGCTCCCCGCATCCATTCAGTGAGAGTTTTTCCCATCCCCCCCCCCCCCTCTGGCCTGCCCGCCCCCTGATGAATATTATTGCCCTGTGTGATGTAAGTGTTGATCAGTTACTACCAATTTGATGGTGAGTACCAGTGGTGCTTGTTTTTCCATTCCTGTGACACTTCGCTTCAAAGAATGGGTTCTAGCTCCAACCAGGATAATACCAGATGTGTTAATTCACTATTTTTTTTTATTGCTGAGTAATACTCCATGGTATACATATACCACATTTTATTAATCCACTCGTGTATTGATGGGCACCTGGGTTGTTTCCACATCTTTGCAGTTGTGAATTGTGCTGCTATAAACATTCACAAGCAGATGTCTTTATTTTAGAGTGTCTTTTTTTCCTTTGTGTCTTCAATTTTGTAAAAATAGTTTGGCTAGAATTGGTATTAGTTTGTCTTTAAGTGCTTGATAGAATTCAGCAGTGAATTCATCAGGTTCTAGGCTCTTTTTGTGGTGGGAGAATTTTTGTTACTACTTTGATCTCCTTACTTATTCTTAAGCTCTTTAGGTTTCTATTTCTTCATGGGTTAATCTTGGTAAGTTGTATATGTCTAAGAATTTATCCATTTTTTCTAGGTTTTCCAATTTGTTGGCATATAGTTTTTCATATTAGTCTCTAATGGTCCCTTATATTTCTGTGGTATCAGCTGTAATATCTCCTTGCTCATCTCTGATTTCATTTGGATTTCCTCTCTTTTTAAATTGCAAAATATTAAAGGGGTACCAATGTTTCTGTTACATGGATACACTGTTTAATGCTGAAGTCAGGGCTTTCAGTGTGTCCACCACCAGTACAGTGTTCATTGTACCTGATAGGTAGCTTTTTATCCCTCACTCCCCCACACTCCACCTTATTAATTTCCAATGTCGTTTATGTCATTTTATCTCCCACTTATTAGTGAGACCATGTGGTGTTGGTTTTCCCATTCCTGAGATACTTCACTTAGGATAATGGTCTCCAGTTCCATCCAAGTTGCTGTGAATAACATTATTTGAATCTTTTTTATGTCTGAGTAGTACTCAATGGTATATATATACAGCACATTTCCTTTATACACTCAGAAATTAATGAACACTTAGGTTGTTTTCACATCTTTGCAACTGTGAGTTGTGCTGTGATAAATATTCAAGTGTCTTACTGATGAAATGATTTATATTCTTTTGGGTACATACCCAGTAATGGGATCTCTGGATTTAAGGGCAGGTCAACTTTTAGCTCTCTGAAAAAGATTTATACTGATTTCCATAGAGGTTGTACTAGTTTTCAGTCCCAACAACAGTGTATAAGTGCAACTTTTTCTCTGCATCCACACAAGCATCTGTTGTTTTTTGACTTTTTAATAATGGCCATTCTTATTTTTATTTCAAAATATTAAACAGGTAAAAATGTTTTAAGTTACATGTATAATATTTGTAATGCTTGAGTCTCAGCTGTTGGTGTGCCCATTACCCAAATAGCATTCATTGTACCCCGCAGGTAGGTTTTTGCCCCTTCCCCATTTTTCATTCCCCTGGTTGATTTCCACCGGGTTTAACTTCCCTCTGTGCACATGTGTATTCATCGGTTAGTTCCAATTTAATAGTGAGTACATGTGATATTTTTTCTCCATTCTTGAGATACTTCACTAAGGAGAATGGTCTCCAGTTGCATCCAGATTGTTGCAAAAGGTGTTAATTCATCCATTTTGTGGCTGAATAGTACTCCATTATATACATATACCACATTTTATTAAATCAGTCATGATTTGATGGGCACTTGGGTTGATTCCACATCTTTGTTATTGTGACTTTTGCTGCCATATATATTCAAGTGCAGGTGTCTTCTTGAAGAAAAGACTTTTTTGCCTTTAGATAGATACTGAATAGTGAGATTGCTGCATCAAATGGAAGGTCTACATTTAGTTCCTTGAGGAATTTCCACACTGTTTTCCATTGGGTTGTACTAATTTGCAGTCCCACCAACAGTGTATAAGTGTTCCTTTCTCTCTGCATCCACACCAGAATCTATCGTTTTTGGATGTTTTAATAAAAACAATTCTAATGGGGGTAAGGTAATAACTCATTGTGATTTTAATTTGCATTTCCTTGATGATTAGTGAGGTTGAGCATTTTTTCACATTCATTGGCCATTCGTATTTCTTCTTTTGAGAAGCTTCTGTTCATGTCTTTTACCCATTTTTTAATAAGGTTGTTTGTTTTTTTCTTCCTGATTTGCTTGAGTTTTTTGTAAATTCTGGATAGTCCTTTACCAGATGTGGAGCTTGTGAATATTTTCTCCCATCCTATAGGTTGTATATTTGCTCTGTTGATTGCTTAGCTGTGCAGAAACTTCTTAGCTTAATCAAATCCCATTTATTAATTTTTGTTGTTGCCATGATGGCCATTGGAGACTTAGTCATAAATTTTTTGCCTAGACTGATATCTGGAAAAGTTTTTCCAACATATTGCCCTAGAATTCTTATGGCTTCATGCCTTAAATTTAAGTTTTCTATCCATGTTGAATTAATTTTTCTGAGTGGTGAGAAGTAGGGGTCCTGTTTCATTCTTCTGCATGTGGCTATCCAATTTTCCTAGCACAATTTATTGAATAGGGCTTTCTTTACCCCGTGCACATTGTTGTCTGCTTTGTTGAAGATCAGTTGGTTGTAGGTACATGGTTTTATATCTTGGTTCTCTGTTCTGTTCCATTGGTGTGTGTCTCCATTTTTATACAGCGCCATGCAGTTTTGGTTACTGTAGTTTTGTAGTATAGTTTGAAGTCTGGTAATGTGATGCCTCCAGATTTGTTCTTTTTGCTTAAGATTGCTTGGCTATTTGGGCTCTTTTCTGGTTCTATACAAAGTGTATGATTATTTTTTCTAGGTCTGTGAAGTATGAAGTTAGTACTTTGATGAGGATTGCATTGAATTTGTAATTTATTTTGGGTAGTATGGACATTTTAACAATGTTGATTCTACCTATCCATAAGCATGAAATATTCTTCCATTTGTTCATATCCTCTGCGATTTCTTCCCTCAGAGCTTCATAATTCTCCTTGCAGAAATCATCAACCTCCTTAGTTAAGTATATTCCTAGGTATTTTATTTATTTCCTTTCTAGCTATTGTGCATGGTATTGAGTCTTTGATTTGACTCTTGACTTGAGAGTCTCCTACTGGTATATAGAAATGCTACCTACTGATTTAGGTACATTGATTTTGCATCCCGAGACATTGCTGAATTAATTTGTCTATTCCAGGAGATTCTTGGTAGAATCTTTGGGGTTTTCAAGACACAAGACCATATCATCAGTGAAGACCAATAGTTTGATGTCCTCTTTCCTGATTTGGATACCATTTATTTCTTTCTTTTGCCTGATTTCTCTGGCTAGGACTTCAACCACTATGTTGAATGGAAGTGGTGACAGTGGGCACTCTCATCTTGTTCCAGTTCTTAGGGGGAAATTCTTTCAACTTTTCCCCATTCAGTATCATGTTGGCTGTGGGATTGAAATATATGGCTTTTTAAATTCTAAGATACGTTCCTTCTATGCATAGTTTGTTGAGGGTTTTTATCATGAAAGTGTGCTAGATTTTTTCAAATGCCTTTTCTGCACCTATTGAGATGATCATATGGTCTTTATTTTTGCTTCTGTTTATGTGGTGAATCACATTTATTGATTTATGTATGTTGAACAATTCTTGCATCACTGGGACGAAGCCCATTTAGTCCTGATGGATTATTTTTTTCACGTCATCTTGAATTTGGTTTGTTAGTATTTTATTGAGGATTTTTGCATCTATATTCATAAGGGGTATTGGTCTATAGTATTATTTTTTTGTTGTGTCCTTTCCTGGCTTTGGTATCAAGGTGATATTGGCTTCAAGAAATTAACTGGGGAGGATTTGATCGTTCTCAATATTGTAGAATAATTTCTTTTCTTTTTTTCTTTTTTTTAATTTCAGAATATTAAGGGGGTACAAATGTTTTGGTTACATAAATTGCTTTTGTACCATTTGAGTAGATGTTAAAAGTGTGCCCATGATCGAGATAGTGTGCATCATACCCATTAGGTGTATCCTATCCCATCCCCATCCCCCCTCCCACCTGATTGATTTCTGATAAATGTTATGTCCACATATGCACATAGGTGTTGATCAATGAGTTCCAATTTAATGGTGGGTACATGTTGTGTTTGTTTTTCAATTCTTGTGATACTTCACTTAGAAGAATGGTCTCCAGTTCCATCCAGGTTAATACAAGAGGTATTAGTTCACCATTTTTTTATAGCTGAGTGGTACCCCATGGTATACATATACCACATTTTATTAATGCACTCATGTATCAATGGGCACTTGGGTTTTTTCCACATCTTTGCAATTGTGAATTGGGCTACTATAAACATTTGAGTACAGATGTCTTTCTTATAGAATGTCTTTTTTTTATTTGGGTAAATACCCAGTAGTGGGATTGCTGGATCAAATGGTAGTTCTACTTTTAGTTCTTTGAGGTATCTCCATACTATTTCCATGGAGGTTGTACTAGTTTGCAGTCCCACCAATAGTGTATGAGTGTCCATTACCTCTACACACTGTAATTTATGCATGTAGTAATTTACATAGTATTAACGGATGATTTTTTTTCTCTGTGGAGTCAGTTGTAATGTCACTTTTTAAAATATCTGATTCACTTTATTTGGGTCCTGTCTTTTCTGTTCTTGGTTAATCTTGCAAGGGGTCTGTCAATATTTTTTATCTTTTCAAAGAACCAACATTTTGTTTTGCTAATTCTTTGTACTAGTTTTTTTTTTTTTTTCCCCAGTCCATTTAGTTCTGCTATGACCTTCATTATTTCTTTTCTTCTGCTGGCTTCACGTTTGGCTTGTTCTTTCTTTTCTGGTGTTTTGAAGTGTGACATTAGGTTAATTTGTGATCTTCCTGGCTTTTGGGTGAAGACATTTAAAGGTATGAATTTCCCCTTGAGGAATACTTTTGCTGTATCCCATAGACTAGATAACTTTTGTCCCATTTGTCATTCAATTCAAGGAATTTTTTGATTTCCATCCTGATTTCATTCATGACCAAATAATAACTCAGCAACAGGTTGCTTAATTTCCATGATTTATGTGGATTTTACTGTTTCTCTTGTGATTTATTTCTAGTTTTATTCTGCTCTAGTCTGAGAAGGTATGTGGTATGATTTTGATTTTTCTGAATTTCTGGAGACCTGTTTTGTGGCCTAAGATATGGTTAATCTTTGAGAATATCCCATGTTCTGCTGAGAAGAATATGTACTTGTAGTTTTCGAGTAGAATATTCTGTAAATGTCTATTAGGTCCATTTGATTTAGAGTTTGGTTTAAGTCCATTGTTTCCTTATTTATTTTCTATTTTGATGATTTGTTGAGCACTGAAAATGGGGTGTTGATGTCTGGAAATTATGATGTTCTTATTTATTTCTTTGCTTAGCTCTAGTAAAATTTCCTTTATGTATCTGGGGGCTCCTGTTTTGGGTGCATATATATTTAGTATTGTTGTCTTCTTGTTGAATTGCTCCCTTTACCATTATATGACACTCTTTGTCTTTCTTTGCCTTTGTTGGCTTAAAGCCAATTTTATCCGATATGAGAATGGCTGTCCCTGCTTTCTTTTGATTTCCATTTGCATGGAATACTTTATTCCATACTTTCAAATTGGGTGCATGTGCATCCTTGTGGTTTAGATGTGTTTCCTGGAGACAGCAGATAATTGGGCTGTGTTTTTTCATCCATTTTCCTAGCCTATGTCTTTTGAGAGGAGTACTCAGTTCATTAATGTTAATTGGTAGCACTGACATGAGGGATGTTTGTCTGTTCATCCTGTTGGGTACCCCCTTATTGTTTTGTTTTACCTATTGTTCTATTCTTTTAAAAGAGTTGTGAGTTATCGGGGTTTTCTTTTCTTACGTGATTTTACACTGGTGGGTATCTGTTGTGCTGGTTTGTGTATAATGCTGTTCTGATTGTTTTGTGCAGGGCAGGTCTTGTCATGGCAAATTCCCTCAGTGTTTGCTTCTCTGCAAAAGACTTAATTTCTCCGTCAATTTTGAACCTTAGTTTTGCAGGGTGCAAAATTCTAGGCTGGCAGTTGTTCTGTTTAAGTTGATCCAAGATGGGGCCCCAATCCCCTCTGGCTTGTAAGGTATCTGCTGAGAAGTCTGCATTTAGCCTGAAGGATTTTCTTTCATCAGTTATTTGATATTTTCCTCTTGCTGCTTGCAGAATTTTCTCCTTCATTTTGATTTTGACCAAGTTGATTACTATGTGTCTTGGAGATAATCTATTTGCTATGAATTTTCCTGGTGTTCAATGTCCATCTTTTATCTGTATGTCTGAATTTCTGGTGGTACCAGGAAGTTTTTCTCAGTAATTTCCTCAAATAGGTTTTCCATACTTTTGCCTCTTTGTTTTTCTCCCTCAGAGATACCTACAATTCAAATGTTAGCTCACTTCATATAGTCCCAAATCTCTCTCAGTGATTGCTTGGACTTTTTTATACTCTTCTTGGCCTCTTTGAATGACTGGGTTATCTTGAGACCCTTGTCTTCAAGCTCTGATATTCTTTTCTCTCCTTGGTTTAGTCTATTGCTAAAGCCTTCCAGTGTGTTTTAAAATTCCCTAAATGACTCTATCATTTCTTTAAGTTCCATTGTATCCTTTCATATGTTGTCTAGCTCTCTAGTGACTTTTTCACTTTTTTTATTGATTTCCTAAATTTTTTTGGCTTGTTTTTGTTGGTTTTCAACTTTCTTTTTGATTCCATTCATCTTATTTGCCATGCATGTTCTGAATTCCATTCTGTCATTTTGGCAATTTCCTTGTGCATGTAGTCCACTACTGTAGCTCCATTGTCTTCCCTGGGGGTGTTGAACTATTTAGTTTCTTTATGTTGCCAGGGTTCTTTTGCTGGTTTGTTCTCATCTGGCTCCTCTTCTCTCAGCTCTGTGTTAATAGGATTGCAGGACACCTTTTCTCCTTTGCTGTGGACTCTCTCAATCCTAGTCCATGAGTGATGGCTGCTTGGTGCTGTGGGTTCCTGAGTGAAATGTTGGACCTCAGGGAGGTTCTGCTGGCCCAGTGGTAGTGGTGGGGACTCAGTGGTATGGTCTTGGGCGACAGGAACAATTCTGGAGTCTTGGGGTGGGGTTGAAGGCCCAGCAGGGGCCCTGGAACTACATGGGTAGAACCTCAGAATGAGGCATAGGGAGAGCTTCAGAGATAGCTCTGGGGATTTTGGGGGCAGAGCTGCCTATATGGGGTGGTGTTCCACCAATGTTGGGTACTGCTGATGCCCACTTGCTCAGGCAGGGGTATGTCTCCAAAGCCTAGTGTCCGTATAGGTGGGGCAGAGCTGCTGGTTGACCAAAGTTCTCCCCCTATACCTAGCACACACTGAGGCAGTTGCCCCAGGCTTCCCAAGTGGCAACTGTGGCATCTTGGGTTCCTCCTTTGTTCATCTCCCATGCCAGGGAGGAGGTGTGCTTGGCACTCAGTCACAGGGCACTACACAGGGGAGCATCTGTTCCTTCCCTGCCCCAGCAGGGGTTATGCAATGACTACTGCTGGAAGACTGGGTCCTGAGCAGACCTGGCTTTGTGTGCCAGAATGATCAGGATGGCATTGGCTATAGAAACCTTGGATTGGCATGCACCAGATCTCTGCTTCACCTGGTCTCTGGTGGAGTGTATCTGCACACACTCTGAGAAGCTCTCTGATCAGCCTAGAAGTCGGCAGTGCAAGAGGGAGACCCCTCACAGATCGAGTTGCCTATAACAACTTTTCTCTCCCAAAAGCAGTATCCCCTCGTGTGGCTTCTATACTGCTGTCTTCACATCTTCCCAGCAGTGTGAATTGTATTGGGACCCCCAGCTTAATCTTCAAGATGGTGGGTGGTGCTTGTGAGTAAGAATTAGCCACACCCTGTTTAATTGTGTTGGTAGATGCTGCAATGAGCTATAGAGTTGTTTTCCCTCTCAGTAGTTGATGCCTGCAGAAAGAGCCAAATGCAGAGATGTGATTTTGTGCTGGTAATAGTTCCAGTCCTTCAGGAGGAGCACTTGAAAGCCCCAGGCTTTTGGAGGGGCCCTGTAGCTTCCAGGGGGTTTCTTGTTCTCACCACAACAGAGGTGGGTAGAGGAGCTAGATTGTGGGTGATTAAGTTGGGTGAGCCTGGAAGGCTTTGCAAAGCTTTGGCAGGGCTCCAAGGATGTTTTCCTGGCCTAGGGAAAGCCACTGGGAGGGTGAAGGCAGGTTTTCCTAACCAGAAATGCTGCTTGTGAGGAAGGAGTCGTTATTCCCTGACTGGCTGTCAGGTGTGACCTCTGCCCCTCTTGCGTTGTCCCTGGCTTCTGGTGTTTGCTTGCAGACAGGTGCCTGAATGCACTGCACTCGGTTTCTATGGCACCACGGGATGGGATATTCTCTGCTGGGGTACCCTCCCTAGTCCGACAGCACAGCTTTCAGACTCAGCAGGGCTCCAAGGTCATTTTGCCAGCCACTAGCCAAAGCCACTGGGAGGGAGGTCAAGGCAGGTTCTCCTAACCAGGAAGGCTGCTCGTGGAGAAGGGGCTGCAATTCCCCAACTGGTTGTCAGGAGTGAGCTCCACCTCTGTTGTATGACTCCTGACTTCTGGTGTACAGTTGCAAATGGGTGCACCGTATGCACCACATTCAGTTGCTATGGTGCCCTGGGCTGTGATCTTCCCCACCGGAGGACCCACCCTAGTCCCACAGTGTGGCTTTCCTGTGGGGGGTACAGACACTCCTCCAGATCACAGTGTCTCAGACCCCCACAGAATTCTCCTGTTAGTTAAGCCCATGTGGTCTGCCTCACCTCCCAAGTCCAGCTCCCAAATCTCCCCCTTGAATTCCCTAGCAACCCACATGATTCCTGGGGTCATGGGATCTGGCCTGTATGTTTGACCCACTGGCATGCATCATCCAGGAAATGCCAATGAGCCAGGAGCTCTCAGATCAGAAACCCTGGGTCCACTTCAGGTACTCAAGGGGAAAGATGTGGACCCTATTCTCTGCACAGATTGGAGGACACACCAGCTGGGGAGAGGTGGCCACTTGCCAAATTCTTGGCTCAAACTTCTTTCCTGGTTGCAGTGCGTGGGAGAGGAGCAGGAGAGAATAAGAGTCTGAATGGAAGAAAGCCAACTTTCTGGCCTCTTGGGTCACTCTCCTTGGAGGGGAACCTGCACAAAATGTCCAAGCTTTGGGATCATGCAAATTCCCCCACAGTTCTTTCTTTTTATTATTTCAGAAGATTATGGGGGTACAAGCATTTTGGTTACATATATTGCATATGCACTGCCCAAGTCAGAGCTATAATCATGAATATCCCCCAGACAGTGTGCCCTGCACATATTAGGTGTGAGTTTTCACATTCCCTCCACCCTCTACCACCTGCCCAACTTCTGATGAATATTATTTCCCTGTGTGCACATAAGTATTGAAGAGTTAGTAAAAATTTGATGGTGAGGACCAGTGGTTGTTTTTCCATTCTTGTGATACTTCACTTTGAAGAACGGGCTCTAGCTCCATCCGGGATAATACCAGCTGGTGAATTCACCACTGTATTTATGCCTGAGTAGTATTCCATGGTACACATATAATGCATTTTATTAATCCACTCAATACTGGTGGGCACGTGGGATGTTTCCACATCTTTGCAATTGTGAATTGTGTTGCTATAAACATTTGAGTGCAAATGTCTTTATTATACAATGTCTTTTTTCCTTTGGGTAAATATCCAGTAGTAGGATTGCTGGATCAAATGGTGGTTCTACTATTAGTACTTTGAGGTATCTCCATATTACTTTCCATAGAGGTTGTACTAATTTGCAGTCTCACCAGCAGTGTATGAGTGCTCCCATCTCTCCACATTCATGCCAACATTTGATGTTTTGGGACTTTTTGACATAAGCCAATCTCACTGGAGTTAAGTGATATCTCATTGTGGTTTTGATTTGCATTTCCCTGATGATAGAGAAATTGAACAATTTTATATATGTGTGCTGGCCATTATTCTGTCCTCTTTAGAAAAGTTTCTGTTCATATCATTTACCCACTTTTTAATGGGGTTGTTTGATTTTTTCTTGTTGATTCACCTAAGTTCTGTATAGATTCTGCTTAACAGAATGTGTAGCATGCAAATATTTTGCCCCATTCTGTAGGTTGTCTGTTCACTCTAGTGGTAGTTTTCTTGGATGTGCAGAAGATTTTTAATTTGATCAGGTCCCATTTATTTATCTTTGTTGCTATTGTAATTGCTTTGGGGGGTCTTCTTCATAAATTCTTTGCCTAGGCCAATGTCTATAAGAGTTTTTCCAGTGTTTTCTTCTAGAATTCTTATGGTTTCATGTCTTAGGTTTAAGTCTGTTATCCATCATGAGTTGATTTTTGTGTGAGGTGAGAGAAGTGGATGTAGTTTCAGTATTCTATGTGTCGATATCCAAATTTCCCAGCACCATTTATTGAACAGGGTCTCTTTTCCCCAGTGTGTTTTTCTCTACTTTCTCAAAGATCAGATGACAGTATGAGGATGGTTTTATATCTGGATGCTCAGTCCTGTTCCAAGGTTCTATAGCTCTCCTCTTGTGCCAGTACCATGGTGTTTTGGTTACTATAGCCTTGTAGCATAGTTTGAAGTCTGGTAGATTGATGCCTCCCAATTTGTTCTTTTTGCTTAAGATTGCTGTGGCTAGATGGGGTCTTCCATGGTCCACAAGAAGCATAGAACTATTTTTTCTAGATCTGCAAAAAATGATGTTGGTATTTTGATTGGGATTGCATTGATTCTGTAAATCACTTTAGGTAGTATAGCTATTTTAACAATGTTGAATCTACTTATCCAAGAGCATGGTAGGGTTTTCCATCTGTTTACATCCTCTGCAATTTCTTATCTCTGTATTTCATAATTCTGTCTATATATGTCTCTCACCTCCTCAGTTAAATATGTTCCTAAATATTTAATTTTCTTTGGTGCTATTGTGAATAGCATTGCATCTTTGATTTGTTCCTCAGCTTGACTGTTATTGGCATATATGAAGGCTCCTGATTTGTGTGCATTGATTTTGTATCCTGAGACTTTACTGATTCATTTATCAATTCCAGTAGTTTCTTGGCTGAATCTTTGGGGTTTTCTAGATATAATAACATATAATCAGCAAAGAGTGAAAGTTTGATCTCTTCTGCCCCAATTTGGACACTAGTGATTCCTCTGTCTTGTATGATTGCTCTAGCAAGGAATTCCAGCACTATGTTGAATAGAAGCGGAGATAGTGGGCAACCTTGTCTGGTTCCAGTTTTAAGGAAAAATGTTTTAAATTTTTCCCATTCAGTATATTATTGGCATTGGGTCTATCATATATGGCTTTAATAATTTTGAGCTATGAGCCATCTATCCTATATTTTTAAGAGTTCTTATCATAAAAGGGTGCTGAATTTTGTCAATAGCCTTTTCTGCATCAATTGAAATGATCATATACTCTTTGTTCCTGCTTTTATTTATATGGTGAATTGCATTTATAGATGTGCTTATGTTGAACCATCCCTGCATCTCAGGGATGTAACCCAACTGATCATGATGAATTATTTTTTGATATGCATTTGAATTCGGTTTGCTGGGATTTTACTGAGAATTTTTGTATCTATATTCATAAGGGATATTTGTCTGTAGTTTTCTTTTCTTGTTGTGTCCTTTCCTGGCTTTGGTATCAAGGTGATATTGACTTTGTAGAATGAGTTTGGGAGGATTCCATCCTTCTCAAGATAATGAAATAAATTTTCCAGTGTAGGCACCAGTTATTCCTTGTGGATTTGGCAGAATTCATGCATAAACCCATCTGGTCCAGGACTTTTTTTTTTTTCTTTTCTTTTAATTTATTTTTTTAGTTTCAGAATATCATGGGGGTACAACACTTTGGCCATACATATTGCCCATGTCCTGCCCGTGTCAGGGCCACAATCGTGGTCATTCCCCAAACTGTGCTCCCCAAATCAATTCAGTGAGAGTTTTTCCCATCCCTTCCACCCCCCTCCCGCCCGGCCGCCTTCAGATGAATGTTATTGCCCTGTGTGATGTAAGTGTTCATCAGTTAGTACCAGTTTGATGGTGAGTACCAGTGGTGCTTCTTTTTCCAATCCTGTGACACTACGCTTTGAAGAATGGGTTCTAGCTCCAACCAGGATAATACCAGATGTGTTAATTCACTGTTGTTCCTTATTGCTGAGTAATACTCCATGGTATACATATACCACATTTTATTGATCCACTCGTGTATTGATGGGCACCTGGGTTGTTTCCACAACTTTGCAATTGTAAATTGTGCTGCTATGAACATTCGAGAGCAGATGTCTTTATTATAAAATGTCTTTTTTTCTTTTGGATAAATACCCAGTAGTGGGAATGCTGGGTCAAATGGTAATTCTATTTTTAATTCTTTGAGGTATCTCCATATTCTTTTCCATAGAGGTTGTACTAATTTGCAGTCCCACCAGCAGTGTATGAGTGTTCCTATCTGTCCACATCCCAGCCAACATTTGTTATTTGGGGATTTTTTGATATGAGCCAATCTCACTGGAGTTAAGTGATATCTCATTGTGGTTTTGATTTGCATTTCCCTGATGATTAGAGAAGTTGAGCACTTTTTTATATGTTTGCTGGCCATTATTCTGTCTTCTTTGGAAAAGTTTCTGTTCATGTCCTTTGCCCATTTTTTAATGGGGTTGTTTGATTTTTTCTTGTTGATTTTCCTAAGTTCTGTATAGATTCTGGTTATCAGCCCTTTATCAGAGGTGTAGCATGCAAATATTTTCTCCCATTCTGTAGGTTGTCTGTTCACTCTAGTGATAGTTTCCTTGGCTGTGCAGAAGCTTTCAATTTGATCAGGTCCCATGTATTTATTTTGGTTGCTGCTGTGATTGCTTTGGGGGACTTCTTCATAAATTCTTTGCCTAGGCCAATGTCCATAAGAGTTTTTCCAATGTTTTCTTTGAGAATTCTTATGGTTTCATGTCTTAGGTTTAGATCTGTTATCCATTGTGAATTGATTTTTGTGAGAGGCGAGAGCTGTGGGTCCACTTTCAGTCTTCTACATATGGCCATCCAGTTTTCCCAGCACCATTTGTTGAATAGGGAATCTTTTCCCCAGTGTACGTTTTTCTGGAATTTGTCAAAGATCAGGTGACTGTATGAGGTTGGTTTTATATTTGGGTTCTCAGTCCTGTTCCATTGGTCTACGTGTCTGTTCTTGTGCCAATACCATGCAGTTTTGGTTACTATAGCCTTGTAGTATAGTTTGAAGTCTGGTAGACAGATACTTCCCAATTTGTTCTTTTTGCTTAAGATTGCTTTGGCTAGATGGGGTCTTCTCTGGTTCCACACGAAGCGTAGAATTATTTTTTCTAGATCGGCAAAAAATGATGTTGGTATTTTGATAGGGATTGCATTGATTCTGTAAATTAATTTAGGTAGCAAAGCCATTTTTACTATGTTGACTCTGGCTATCCAAGAGCATGGTAGGGCTTTCCATCTATTTACGTCCTCTGCAATTTCTTTTCTCAGTGTTTCATAATTCTCTCTATATAGGTCTTTGACCTCCTTAGTTAGATAAGTACCTAAATCTTTAATTTTCTTTGTTGCTATTGCAAAAGGTATTGCATCTTTAATTTGTTTCTCGGCTTGATTGTTATTAGCATATATGAAGGCTATGGATTTGTGTGTATTAATTTTGTATCCCGAGACTTTGCTGATTTCATTTATCAATTCCAGTAATCTCTTGGTTGAATCTTTGGGGTTTTCTATGTATAATATCATATCGTCTGCGAATAGTGAAAGTTTGACCTCTTCTGCCCCCATCTGGACGCCCCTGATTCCTCTGTCTTGTCTAATTACTGTGGCCAGGACTTCCAGCACTATGTTGAAAAGAAGTGGAGATAGTGGGCACCCTTGTCTGGTGCCAGTTTTAAGGGGGAATGCCTTCAATTTTTCCCCATTCAGTATGATATTGACTGTGGGTTTATCGTATATGGCTTTAATAGTTTCTAGGAATGAGCCATCTATGCCTATATTGTTAAGAGGTCTTATCATAAAAGGATGCTGGATTTTGTCAAAAGCCTTTTCTGCATCTATTGAAAGGATCATATAAGCTTTGTTCTTGCTTTTATTTATATGGTGAATTACATTTATAGATTTGCGTATGTTGAACCATACCTGCATCTCTGGAATAAAGCCCACCTGATCGTGATGGATTATTTTTTTGATGAACATTTGAATTCGGTTTGCAAGGATTTTATTGAGAATTTTTGCATCTATATTCATAAGGGATATTGGTCTGTAGTTTTCTTTTTTTGTTGTGTCCTTTCCTGGCTTTGGTATCAAGGTGATATTGGCTTCGTAGAATGAGTTTGGGAGGATTCCATCCTTCTGGATATTTTCAAATAATTTCTGCAGTATAGGCACCAGTTCTTCTTTGTAGGCTTGTTAGAATTCAGGTGTCAACCCATCTGGTCCGGGACATTTTTTTTTGGGTAGATTTTTTATTACTGCTTCAATTTCGGTGCTTGATATTGGTCTGTTTAGAAATTCTGTTTCTTCCTGGTTGAGCCTAGGGAGGTAGTGTGTTTCTAAGAATTTGTCCATTTCCTCCATGTTTTCGTGTTTGTGGGCATAGAGATTTTTGTAGTATTCAAAGATGATGTTTTGTATTTCCACGGTATCAGTTGTGACTTCTCCTTTTTCATTTCTAATTGAGCTTATTTGAGTCCTTTCCTTTCTGCTTCTGGTCAACCTGGCAAGTGGCCTGTATATTTTGTTTATCTTTTCGAAGAACCAACTTTTCGTTTCATTCATCTTCTGTATTGTTCTTTTGTTCTCGATTTCATTTAATTCTGCTCTGATTTTGGTTATTTCTTTTCTTCTGCTGGCTTTAGGATTGCTTTGCTCTTCCTTTTCCATTTCCTTAAGATGATTTGTTAGTTTACTGATTTGTGACTTTTCTGTCTTTTGGATGTGGGAATTTATGGCGACAAGTTTTCCTCTCAGGACTGCTTTTGCTGTATCCCACAGATTTTGATAACTTGTGTCCCCATTATCGTTTAGTTCAAAGAATCTTTTGATTTTGATTTGAATCTCCTCCTTGACCCAATAATCTCTCAGCAATTGATTGTTTAGTTTCCACATTTTTGGAGGACGATGTGAGTTTCTGTTGGAATTGATTTCTAATTTTATTCCGCTGTGGTCTGAAAAGATACATGGTATGATTTCTATTTTTTTGAATTTGTTTAGATCTGTTTTGTTGCCTAGGATGTGGTCAATTTTAGAGAAAGTTCCATGAGCTGATGAGAAGAATGTATATTCAGTGTTATTTGGGTGGAGTGTTCTGTAGATATCTGTTAGGCCCAAATGTTCTAGAGTCCTGTTTAGGTCTTTTATTTCTTTATTTGTTTTTTGTTTGGAGGATCTGTCCAGTTCTGTCAGTGGGGTGTTGAAGTCCCCTGCTATTATGGCATTGCTGCTTATTATGTTGTCTAGATCTAGCAGTATTTGCTTTATGTACCTGGGTGCTCCTGTGTTGGGTGCATAAATGTTTAGGATTGTTAAATCCTCTTGTGTGATTTTTCCCTTCACCACTATATAGTGTCCATTTTTGTCCTTCTTTACTTTTGTTGCTTTAAAGTTTATATCATCTGAAATAAGGATAACTACTCCGGATTTCTTTTGGTTTCCATTGGCCTGGAAAATTGTATTCCATCCTTTCACCTTGAGTCTGAATGCATCTTTGTGTGTAAGGTGTGTTTCCTGAAGACAACAGATACTTGCTTGTATTTTTTAATCCATTCAGCCAGCCTATGTCTCTTCAATGGGCAGTTCAAGCCATTTACATTTATTGAGAGAATTGATATTTGGGGTAAATTTCTGATTATTCTGTTGGGTGGTATCTTTTGTTTTACCTCTTGCGTCATTGTGGAATCTGGTTTCTGGGGTTTTAACTTTTGTGTAGTTTTACATAGGTGGGTGTCTGTTGCTCTGTTTAGTGTATAATGCAGGTCTAAGCATTTCTTGTAAGGCCGGTCTGGATTTTGCAAATTCTATCAGTGATTGTTTATCTGGAAACGTCTTTATTTCTCCCTCATATAAGAAGCTTAGTTTGGCAGGATACAGAATTCTGGGTTGACCTTTGTTTTGTTTTAGGAGATTGATGATGTCTCCCCATTCCCTTCTTGCTTGTAAGGTTTCAGCTGAGAAATCTGCAGTTAATCTGATCGGTTTCCTTTTGTAGGTTACATGTTCTTTTCGTCTTACAGCTCTGAGGAGTGCCTCTTTTGTGTTTACTTTGGTCAGTCTAATAATTATGTGGCGTGGTGAATGCCTTTTCACATTGACTCTCCCAGGAGTCCTGTGTGCTTCTTGTACTTGGATATCGAGATTTCTGGCTAAGCCATGGAAATTTTCCTCTATTATTCCTTCAAATAAATTTTCCAGCCCATGCAAATTTTCCTCCTCTCCCTCAGGGATACCTATGATCCTTATGTTTGGCCTCTTTACATAATCCCACATTTCTTGTATGCTTTTTTCCTCTTGTTTTTGTGTTCTTTCTCTTTGGCTGATTTATTTAGCGCATAGGAGCTGTCTTCTAGCTCTGAAATTCTTTCCTCTGCATGGTCCAGCCTATTCTTAAGGCTTTCCACTGTGTTTTGTAGATCCTTGAATGCTTCTTTCATTTCTAGGATTTCTTTTTGATTTTTCCATAATATTTCTATTTCTTTGGAGAATTTTTCGTTCATTTCTTGCATTTTTCTTATGGTTTCTTTGTGCTGGGATTCAATTTTCTCTTGAATTTCATTGAGCTTTCTTATAATCCATAAACGAAATTCCTCTTCTGTTATTCTACCCATTTCATTTGGGTTGGTATCCATTGCTGAGGAACTGATAATTTCCTTTGGGGGTGACTTTTCACTCTGATTTTTCATGTTCCCTGAGTTCTTTTGCTGGTTTTTTCTCATCTGGCCTCTTGGTCGAGAGCTGAGGGTGTTAGAGCTAGTTTATGGCCCTGTCACCAGGCCCACAATTATTGTTCCTTGGCAAAGCCAGGGAGAGAAGTAGTGGCCTGTATTGCCTTAGTTGTATTTTAGCAAGTTTGGTGGATCTTGAGTTAACTCTGACCTGTGGTCTTCTCCTCTTCCCAGTGGAGTGTGGTGAGAATGACCTCCCAGCCTGGGCTCTGAGCTAAGGAATTGTACTTGAGGATATGAGTCCTCCACTCCCTATTAGCTAGGTATTCTGTTATGTCCGTGGCAGACTCTGATTCCCCAGTTGGGGTATGCGAAAGCCTCGTGCTTTGGGAGGGGCCTTGTAGCTCCTAGGGGTTACTTTGACCCTGCTCCTCCTGAGGTGCAGGTAGAAACACAATTTCTTTTGGCTGCAGTGTGAGAGCTGAGTTGGGAAAATTCTACACAGCTCAGAGGTTGCTCGTCTAGCCACGTGTGTCTGCCCTTCTGATGTGTGTCTCCGCATCATACTGGCCGATAGGGGGATCTCCAATTGTGCACCCCTTTTCCACCACTAGACCCCAAGGTGAGGCAGGTGGTCGTCTCTATCCCTAGCAGTCTCCACCGGGAGGATGTTCCCATGGGGAGGGGGGAGTAGTGGCGGCTGGAAGCGCTCTTGGATGGCACAAAATTCCCTATTGAAGTGGGCAGGATTATGGGGAGCTGCTCTGGTTCAGCCTGTGGCTCTTGAGGTATTTGGTTGTCATGGGAACCAGCAGTTATACCAAATGAGTCACTATAGCCAGCAACCTTCAAAATGAGCGATGTCTGCGGTACAGGAGGGCTGGGACCTGAAGGGCGGGCACTAGGACCAGCACGTAGCAGACTTGTGGGAGGCCAGAGCCGGGGTAGCAGAACCAGATGGACAAGCTGCAAACTGTTTCCAATACCCAAAGGTCCCGTCGCTACGGTTCCGGGATCTGGTCCCACCTGGAACCCACGGATGCAGCTGTCCCTGGCCACCACAGGCAAAGCCTGTCTCGCCCCAGCGGAAGAGCCCGGGCCGGGGCGGGGCGGAGCTAGAGACGCGGCTCACAGCTCCGTGCGGGCGGCTGTAAAGATGGCGGCCGCCGCCAGCCTGGTGCACAGCTGGGCTCCGATCGCACCGGGAGCGCAGTTTTTCTCCGCGGGCCGCAGCGGCAGTTGCTAACAGCCTCTAAGGGCGTGTCCCGCTCCCCGGTAAACTCCTGGGCCCAGTCCCGCTGACTTCTAGTGGCGCAGTGCCGGCCTGCGGGTTCCCGCGCCCTGTCCCGGGAAGCTGTATCTTGGTCCCCACCCAGTTCCTCCCCAGCCCTCGGCAGTCTCTGTATATTGCAGCTGCGAGTTGTGTCTGGCTCTGGCTACTTCCTCCTCTCCACAGGGCTCGCCGTCCCTAGCAGCCACTCTGTCCCAACTCTGGGCTTGTCCCTGACTGTATGTATGGGGAGGCGCGTAACCACTTGGGGGGCAGGTCGCGCTGCGCGGACCTGATGAGCGCGTCCTTCCCGCGCTCTGGGCTCTATTGTGCTCCATGCAGCCTCCGATCTTTGTGAAAATTTTGTACCTGTTTTCTTGGGCTGGGCGTTCGGCGTTGTTTCTCTGTAATTCGCAATGCTGTTTTCGGAGTGAACGGTCCGTGCTCACAGGCAGCCGCTGGCATTCTTCCAGGACTTTTTTTTTTATGGAAGTTTTTTTTTATTACTGCTTCAATTTCAGTGCTTGATATTGTTCTGTTTAGGAATTCTATTTCTTCCTGATTGAGCCTAGGGAGGTTGTGTGTTTCTAAGAATTTGTCAACTTCTTCCACGTTTTCATGTTTTTGTCATTGAGATTTTTATAGTATTCAAAGAAGATGTTTTGTCTTCCCATGATATCAGTTGTGACCTCTCCTTTTTCATTTCTAATTGAGCTTATTAGAGTTCTTTTCTTTCTGCTTCTGGTCAGTCTAGCAAGTGGCCTGTCTACTTTGTTTAGCTTTTAAAAGAGCCAACTTTTTGTTTTGTTAATCTTCTGTGTAGGTCTTTTGTTCTCGATTTCATTTAGGTCTCCTCTGATCTTGGTTATTTCTTTTCTTCTGCTAGGTTTAGTGTTGGTTTGCTCTTCCTTTTCCATTTCCCTGAGATGATTCATTAGTTTGCTGATTTGTGAACTTTCTGTCTTTTGGATGGGGCATTTAAGGCAATGAGTTTTCCTCTATGTACTTCTTTTGCTGTATCCCACAGATTATGATAACTTGTGTCCCCATTACCATTTAGTTTGAAGAATCTTTTGATTTCCATGTGAATCTCCTCCTAACTCAATAGTCATTCAGAAATAGATTGCTTACTTTCCATGTTTTTGGATAGAGATTTGTGTTTCTGATGGAATTGACTTCTAATTTTATGCCACTGTGGTCTGAAAAGATTCATGGTATAATTTCTATTACTTTAAATTTGTTGAGATCTGTTTTGTGGCCTAGGATGTGATCAATTTTAGAGAAAGTTCCGTGAGCTGATGAAATGAATGTATATTCAATGTTATTTGGGTGGAGTGTTCTGTAGATGTCTCTTAGGCTCAAATGTTGTAGAGTCCTGTTTAGGTCCATTGTTTCTTTCCTTTTTATTTGCATGGAGTATCTGTCCCATTCTGTCAGGGTGTTGAATTTGCAGCTATTATGGCATTGCTTCTTGTTATGTTGTCTAGGCCAAGCAGTATTTTCTTTATGTATCTGGGCACTCCTGTGTTGGGTGCATAAATATTTAGGTTGTGCAGTCTTCTTGTAAGATTTTTCCCTTCACGACTATATTGTGACTATGTTTGTCTTTCTTTATGTTTGTTGCTTTAAAGTTTATTATATCTGATGTAAGAATGGCTATCCTAGCTTTCTTTTGGTTTCCATTTGCTGGAAAACTGTATGGTATCCCTTAACCTTGAGTCTGAATGAGTCCTTGTGTGTAAGATGTGTTTCCTGGAGACAGAAGATATTTGGCTTGTATTTTTTAATCCATTCAGCCAGGCTAAGTCTCTTCAATGGACAATGCAAGCCATTCACATTTATTGAGAGAATTGATAGTTTGGGTGGATTTCTGTTTATCCTGTTGGGTAGACTCTTCTTTTTTAGTTTTCCCTGTCTAGTCATTGTGAAATCTGCCTTCTGGACTTTTAGCTTTCAGGTCATTTTACACTGCTGGGTGTCTTTTGCACTGGTTAGTGTACAATGCAGGTCTGAGTACTTCCTGCAGGGCAGGTCTGGTCTTTGCAAATTCCATCAGTGATTGCTTGTCTGGAAAAGTCTTTATTTCTCCCTTATATAAAAAGCTTAGTTTTTCAAGATAAAGAATTCTGGGTTGGCCATTGTTCTGTTTTAGAAGACTGAGGATGGATCCCCTTTTCTTTCTAGCTTGTAAGTTTTCAGTTGAGAAATCTTCAGTTAATCTGATAGGTTTTCCTTTGTAGGTTACCTGCTTTTTTCACCTTACTGCTCAAAGGAGTGTTTTTTTCATGTTTAATTTGGCCAGCCAATAATTAGGTGGTGTGGTGATTGCCTTTTCACATTGAGTCTCCCAGGAGTCCTGTGTGCTTCTTGTACCTGGATATCAAGATTTCTGGCCAGGCCATGGAAATTTTCCTCTATTGTTCCTTCAGGTAGATTTTTCAGCCCCTGTGAATTTTCTTCTTTACCCTGAGGGATGCCTATAATTCTCATGTTTGGCCTGTTTACATAATCCCACATTTCTTGTATGGTTTGTTCATGTCTCTTGCTATTGTGTTCTTTCTCTTTAACTGATTTATTTAGTGCATAGGAGTTATCCTCCTTCTCTGAGTTTCTTTCCTCTGTGTGATCCAGCCTCTTTTTAAGGCTTTACACTGTGTTTTGGAGATCCTTTAATGCCTCTTTCATTTTCAGTATTTCTGTTTGTTTTTTCCATAATACTTCAATTTCTTTAGAAAATTTTTCATTCATTTCTTGCATTGTTCTTGTGGTTTCTTTGTGCTGGGATTCAATTTTCTCTTGAATTTCATTGAGCTTTCTTATAATCCATAAACAAAATTTCTCCTCTGTCATTCCACCCATTTCATTTAAGTTGATATCTGTTGCTTAGGAACTAATGATTTCTTTTGTGGCTGACTTTTCACTCTGATTTTTCATTGTTACTGTGTTCTTTCACTGATTCTTTCTCATCTGGCCTCTCGTTTGTGAGCTGCTTGTGCTAGGGCTAGTTTATGGCCTTGTCTCCCCCTCACAGTTCTGTGGTTGCCACAGTGCTTGGGCTTATCAGGGTGTAAGAGCTTCCAAGTAATTTGGTAGCCTGCCGATCACCAAAGGAGTTTGGGAAGGAGAAAAGTATACCCCCTTACCCCTTCATTGATGTTGAGCCTCTCTGGGTTTGATCCTCACTGATACTTTTTTTCCTTTTTCCTCTTACTTCTCTGCCTTCCAATTCTTCTCTGTAAGGTCGCCAGCAAGCTCTGGTACTTATTTCTCTGACCTACATCTGAGCTGTGTTCTTTCTTCCCTCTCCTTTATCTGAAGCCCCTCCTTTCCTCTGGGATAGTCCAGTAAGCCATTTCTCTAGTCAGTCATCTTGCTTTCATCAATAATGACCATTGTGACAGGGGTAAGGTGATATCTCATTATGGTTTTAATTTGCATCTTCCTGATGATTAGTGATGTTGAAAACATTTTTCATATGTTTATTGGCCCTTTGTGTATCTTCTTTTGAAAAACTTCTGTTCATGTCTTTTGCCCACTCTTTGATGGGATTGTTTGGCTTTTTTCTTGCCTTTTTTCCCCTCTTTGTAGATTCTGGATGTCAGTTCTTTGTCAGATATAGATTTTGTGAATATTTTCTCCCATTATGTAAGTTTCATGTGTACTCTGTTGATTATTTCCTTAGCTATACAAAAGCTTTTTAATTTAATTTACTCCCTTTATTTCTGTGTACTAATATTAAAAAATGTCAATCTGGGAGTCAAGTCAACAACTCAATATCATTTACAATAGCTAGGAAGAAAATGAGATACTTAGGAATATATTTAACTAAAGAGGTAAAAGATCTCTACAAGGAGAACTACAAAATAGTCATGAAAGAAATCATAGATAACACAAAGAAATGGAAAAACATCCTTGCTCATGTATTGGTAGAATCAATATCATTAAAATGTCCATTCTTCCCAAAGCAATTTATAGGTTCAGTGTGTTTCCCATCAAAATACCAGTATCTTATTTCAAAGATCTAGAATAAATAATTCTAAGCTTCATTTGGAATAAAAAAGAGACTGAATAGGCAAATCAATCTTAAGCAAAGTGAAAAAATCTGGAGGCATCACATTACCTGACTTCAAATTATACTACAAGGCTATAGTAACCACAGCAGCATGGTATTGGTATAAAAGGAGAGACATAGATCAATGGAACAGAATTCAGAACGCAGAATTAAAACCATATAGCTATGACCAACTGATCTTCAACAAAGAAGACAAAAACTTACACTGAGGAAAGGATGCCCTATTCAATAAGTGGTGCTGGGAAAATTGAATAGCCACATGCAGAAGAATGAAACAAGACCCATATCTCTTGCCATATACAGTTTTTCAAGGTGGATTTATAACTTAAATGTAGGGCATGGCACTTTAAAAATTCTAGAAGAAAATGTAGGAACACTCTTCTAGACATAGGCCTAGCAAAAGAATTTATGACTAGACCTGCGTGGCAAATCCAGCAGCAACAAGATTAAGTAAATGGGTTGTCTCTCTTTTTTTATTATTTAGTCTAGCTAAAGGTTTGTTGATTTTGTTTGTTTTTTTCAAAAAAATCAACTGTTTGTTTTGTTATTATTTGTATTTTTTACTGTTCATTTTATTTATTTGTGCTCTGATCTTTATTATTTATTTCCTTCCACTAATTTTGGGTTTATAATGAATGAATTGAGCCTCATGGTGTATCTTCACAGATATAATGCTATAGCCCAATCCATTAGGGCCTTCATACTTTATTTTATTGAAATTATTGACTCCATCCAATCAACAATTAGAAAATATTTTGCAATGATAAATTTGACTAATATAATACACACCTAAAATATTTGATATTGGTGGTTGAAGTGAGGAGGAAAAGGGAGAATGAAGATAAATAAATTTGACATATTTTGCCTTCTCCCTAAAGAAGGGTAATCAGAGCTCTCTCCAAGTATAGAAGGAAATAAAGACGATTTTATCCTTCCTAAATATAGTTTAATGTAAATTTGCTTCTACATCTTTAAAATTTTTAGGAGGAGGTGAAGGAGTTAGATTTCTCCACTGTTGGCAAATCTTTTTCTGTGGTTATATGTGCCTCCAGAGTCAGTATCATATTGTCAGCTATTATTTGCTTTAGCAGTATTGATAGAAACACACTAAAAGATGTTATACCTCTTTTGGAATGTCTTAGACACTCCAGTGTGCAGCACACTGAAAATAATAATGATAATAATAATGGGTATTTTCTGGGTCCAGTCATTGTTCTAATTGGTTTACATGTATTAACCCATTTAATTCTCAAAGCAACATTACATACTTATAAATTGAGGAAACAGAGACACAGTGTAAGCAGTGGCAACCAGATATGAACCCTTACAATCTGGTTCTGGTGTCCATGTGCTTAACCACTATAGTATACTCACTCTAAAAAGGTCAATAAAAAATTCCAGAATGTTCAAAGGAGAGCAACTAAAGTTGTAGGGAAGTTGGAGAGTACATTCCATTATTTTCCTATTGCTGCTATAACAC
Source organism: Daubentonia madagascariensis (assembly GCA_023783475.1). Lineage (NCBI taxonomy): Eukaryota > Metazoa > Chordata > Mammalia > Primates > Daubentoniidae > Daubentonia > Daubentonia madagascariensis. The sequence continues at coordinate 67,489 of JAKFHU010000448.1, read as the reverse complement.
ATTACCATAAACTTGGTGACTTAAACAACACACATTTATTCTTTTACAGTTATAGAGGTCAGAAGTCAAAAACAAATTTCCCTGAGCCAAAATCAAAGTGTTAGGAGTGCTATTTTGCCTCTGGAGGATTTAAGACAGAACCTGTTTTCTTGATTTTTCAAGCTTTTTGAGCTATATTCTTTGCATTAGTTGGCTCATGGCCCCTTCCTCCATCTCCAAAGCCAGCAATGTAGCATGTTGCTTCATCACATTTCCTTCTGCTCTGTTGTCAAATATCCTTCTGTCTCCTTGTTGTAAGAACACTTGTGATTATATTTAGGGTCCATCTGGATAATCCAAAATAATATTCCTCTCTTAAGACCTTTAACCTGATAAGTTCTATGAAGTCCTTGTCATATAACATGGCATTCACTGGTTCCAGACATCTTTAAGATATATCCTAAGCATTAAGACCATACCTTTGGAAGGCCACTATTTAGCCTACCACATACATCATATAAGGGATACCTGGTATCATTTGTGTGAACTAACAACATGAACTCTGGCAGGTCAACTCCTGTATTGTGGGCTATCTATTCCTGTGACTCCTATAGGCCAAAGTGTGGGAATAGAGTCCCAATAAGTACAAAAAGGGCATTTGTTTCTGTTTTGAAGTTTGTTTGAATTTAACAAAAACAAAATTTCTGTTTGTTGTTATTTAATGACAGATGTTAGACTGTCTTTCACTGAAAATATTTTAAACTTGAAGAGGATATATCCTAATTCCATTGCTTAGCTGTATTCAAATAGCTAATTATTTGTCTAGCTTCAGTTCCACTTGTTTTTCTTAAGCAGGAGAGAAATTTTGGGCTGGAGTAATGGGTGGTAGAGACTCTTTTGTTGTGTCTTTACCAAAAATAAAAAAATATAAAATATTTTTTCAGTAATAAAGCTATGTTTAAGTTTAAAACTTAAGCTGTTGGTTACATGTTGACTGACCCACAATGAATACTATAAGGAGTTAGAATTAATGATGTGTGATGGGTAAGAATATTTTGCCACCTCAAAACAATATTACCACATTCCTCAAAGTGAATAGCCCACTTAATCACAGAGCTACCAGCACAGAGTGAGGAGAAAGTCTATTGTGCTGGGGCTTATCTTGAAGATTTCTTTTAGAGGTTGTACCTTAAAAGTCTCCTGGAGGCAAGCAGTCCACAGTCCCACCTATTCTTACCCACTTTTAGGAACCCAAACAAGACCAGAAAACACTAATCTCAAAATTGTCAGTGTACTTCATCTAGACTCATATCAATGCTGGATTATAAGTCCCACCCCAGACCAAATAGTTAGAAAAGAAAACAAAATGAATTAAACTTCAAAACCAAAACATACAGCAACAACAACAGAAACAAATGTCCTGGCCTAGGGAAATAAGAAAGCACCCTTGCAGGGGTCAAAAAAATGCTAGAAAGGTCAATAACCTTGGATGCTTCACCAATCTAAGGATCTAGTCATACACACATCCCAGGATAGTCAGCAAAGCCCTGACACGTTTATGTCCTAAAGCTTAATTAACTTTCACATCTGTGTAGTAGGACTCTTCTCTCCATTTGTGCATTGGGCCTTTCTCTTTCATGCTAGTCCTCTCTTCTACATAATCAGCATCTAGTCTAACAGCTAGAACAATTTCTATAGAATTAGGGAGATGAAAACAAGCCAACAGGAGTGACATTAGCAATATGGCAGAGTAGACAGCTTCAAGAGCTCATCGCCCCATCACAGAAACATAGAGGAAACAAACAGAAACTTTCAGAACTAAATCTTTCAGAACTATGGAAAATGGTAAAAGGTTTGCAAAAACCAAGAAAATGCTGAATCAAGAAAGAAGTAGGATAGGTTTATGGCAATTTTACTTGCCCTGGTCTCACCACTTCCCCAGCACTGTGGCAGTTTTTAAGAGGGAAGCTCAAGTTCTTAGTGTGGAATCCTGGTCCCTGCTTCTGGAGGGGACAAAGAAAACCTTATTTGCAAGTTGTTGTGTATGTCTGTTCTAACCTGTCTGGAGGATGCCTGAAGGACTGACACATGGTATTATCTCTATTTTGCCTAACTCAGAGCTCAGGCCAGAAAGGTGGTGTACATTGTTTGGAAGTGTTGCGAGATGAACTAACATGCTGCTAAATCCTAGGGTGAAAGATTATGATCAAAACATACAATAGACTACTTAAATTCTAGAAGCAAAAGCTGAAAGAATTTATTTGATAAATTAGAGTATTCAAAAGCACCAATGTATAGAGGAATTTATTATAGAAGGCCACATGCTTGCTCAGTGTGACTCAGTCTCAGAAAAGATATGAGAAGCCCCTGTGTTTTTACCTCAGGCTGATCTTTAGGCTCAGTACAAGCCTGACTATGTGTTGAAGGAGTGTCTTGGCACAGAGCCAATCTGAAAAGCCTACAAGATATTTTTGTTTTTCTTTTTTTAAAAGACTCCTGACTTTCAGGGATATCTCTGTTAAAACACTAGCGGAACATAAATTAAGGAACAGAGACTGCAGTGACTGAACATGAATAGAAATATAGTCTTTGCAAACATAGTTTGGGAAAGTCGCTAGACAGACAACTATAGCCTTCGATAATGGGAAAAAAAGGAAGCAAACCCTTGGGAAGGGAAAAAAACTTTGTTTCCAAGGTTACTACATTATAATATCTAAATGTGCAGTTTTCAACAAAAAATCACAATTACAAGGAAAGTAGAGTTCATTTAAAGGAACAAAATAAATGGTCAGAAACCAATATCTGAACTTATTAAAAAGTTCAGATATTGGACATACTACACAAAGGATTTAAAATAAATTATTTAAATATGCTATAAAAGATGAAGGGAAACATGGACAAAAAATGAAAGGAAACTAGGAAAACAGTGAATAAGCAAAATTAAAATATAAAAAAATAGAAAGTATAAAAAGAAACCAAACAGAAAAAATGAATTTGAAAAGTACAATAACAGAAATGAAAAATTAATACAGTGTCTCAGGGGTCAGAGTCCGATGCCTGTGGCTTTCCCAAGCTGTGGTTGCATGCTGCAGGTGCCTCTACCATTTTGGGGTCTGGAGGGTGGTGGGCCCATTCCCACAGCTCCACTAGTGAGTACTCCCCATGGGGGTTCCAACCCCACATTTTCCCTTACCCCTGCCCTAGTAGAATCTCTCTTCAGGGACTCCACTCTTGTGACAGGTTTCTGCCTAGGCACCCAAGCTTTCCAATACCTCCCCTGAAATCTGGATGGAAGCTGGCAAGTCTCCATGGCTCTTGCATTCTCTATCTCTATGCCTGCAGAATAAACACCATGTGGAAGCCACCAGGGCTTACAGCATGTGCTCTCTGGAGCAGCAGCCTGAGCAGTACTTGGTTCTCTTTGAAACACATCTGGAGCCACAGTAGCTGGGATATGGGGAGTAGCATTCTGAGGCAGTTCAGGGCAGCAGCACCCCAGGCCTGACGCCTGAAACCATTCTATTTTCTTAGGCTTCTGGGCCTGTGATGGGATAGGAATCCTCAAAGATTTCTGAAATGCCTTTGGGGCCTTTCCCCCACTGCCTTGATTATTAGCACCTGAATCTTTTTTAGTCATGCTAATTATGTCAGCAACATGTTATTCTTGCTCAGCCATACTTTTGGATTTCTCTCCTGAAAATGCTTTTTTTTTCTTCTCAACCATGTGGCCAGGCTGCAAACTTTCCAAATTTTTAATGCTCTTCTTCCATTTTAATTATAAGTTCTAACTTTAATCATTCCTTTGCTTCCATATCTGATTGTAGGCTGTCAGAAGCAGCCATGCCACTTTTTGAACTCTTTGCTGCTTAGAAATTTCTTCCTCCAGAGACTCTAGGTAATCACTCTTAATTTCATCCTTCCACAAAGTCCTAGAGCATAGGCACAATACAGCCAATTTCTTTGCTATGACATAGCAAAGGTAACCTTTGCTCCAGTTCCCAGTAAGTTCCTCATTTCCATCTGAGACCTTATCAGCCTGACCGTCACTGTCCATATTTCTGTCAGCATTTTGGTCACAACCACTTAACCAGTCTCTAGGAAGTTTCAAACTTTTCCTCATTTTCCTGTCTTCTTCTGAGCCATCCAAACTCTTCCAACCTCTGCCCATTATCTAGTTCCAAAGCTGCTTCCACATTTTCAGATATTTTTATAGCAATACCCTACCTCAATACCAATTTCTGTCTTAGTCTGTTTTGCATTGCTATAAAGAAATACTCAGAGCTTGTTGATTAATGAAGAAAAAGGTTTATTTGGATCATGGTTCTTCAGGCTGTACAAGAAGCATGGCACTGGCATCTGCCTCTGGTAAGGACCTCAGGAAGCTTCCAATCATGGCAGAAGGTGAAGGGGGCAGGTGTGTTACATGATAAGAGAGGGAGAAAAAGAGAGGAGAGGGAGGTGTCAGGATCTTTTTGACAATCTATTCTCCTGTGAACTCAAAGAGTGAGAACTCACTCATCACCACAAGGATGGCACAAAACCTTTTGTGAAGGATCTGCCACCATGACCAAAACACCTTCCAGTAAGCCCCATATACAACACTGCGGATCAAATTTCAACATGAAATTTTGAGTGGAGAAATATCCAAATGCTATCAAAAAGTGAACCTTAAATTTATGTGAAATTTCAAGGGATCTCAAATAGTCAAAACAATCTTGAAAAAGGACAAATTCAGAGGACTCACACTTACCAATTTAAAAACTTACTGCAAAGCAATGGTAATCAAAACATTGTGGTACTCACATAAAATGGACATATAAATCAGTGGAATGGAATTGAGAGTTCAGAAATAAACTCATGCATTCATGGCCAATTGGTGTTTGACAAGGGTGCCCAGTCACCTCAATGGGGAAAGAATAGTCTCTTCAACAAAAGGTACTGGGATACATTGGTATACATATGCAAAAGAATGAAGTTGGACCCCTACATAACACCATATACAAAATTTAACTCATAATGGATCAGTGACTTAAATAAAAGAAGTAAAACTATAAAACTTTTACAAGAAAATCTAGGGATATATTTTTATGACTTTGGATTTAGCAATTGTTTCATAGACAAGACACCAAAAGCACAAAAACAGAAAAATAACTGATCAATTGGACTTCATTAACATTGAAAACTTTTGTGCCTCAAAGGAATTATCAAGAGGGTGAAAAACAACCTACAGAATGGGAGAAAATATTTGCACATCATATATCTGATAAGAGTTTAATATCCAGAATAAATAAAGAACTCTTAAAATAACAAAAAGACAAAGAGCTTAATTTAAAAATGGCAAGGGACTTGTATAGACTTTTCTCCAAAGGAAGTATCCAAATTGCCAATAAGTACAACAAAAGATGTTCAACATTATTAGTTATCAGAGAAATACAAATCAATATCATGATGAAATTCCATTTTATACCTACTAATATGACTATAATAATGATTTAAGAAAGGAAAATAACAAGTGTTGGCAAGGATGTGGAGAAATTGGAATTCTCATACATTGGTGGTGGGAATGTAAAGTGGTGCAGTTACTGTGGCAGTTTCTCAAAAGGTGAAACAACTTTACTTTTTTTCACTGAAAATGGATATTCGCATATATACTTATATTCCAAAATTTATCACATTATTCACAATAACCAAAAGGATTATGCTAAGTGTAATAAGCCAGACACCAAAGGACAAATATTTTATGATTTTACTTATGGGAAATGTCTAGAATAGGCAAATTCATAGAGATAGAAAGTAGATTAAATTTTCCCAGTGTTGGGGGAGGTGAAAATAGGGAGTTATTACTTAATGGTTACTGATGTTGTATTTGAGATGATGAAAAAGTTTGGAAATAGTGGTATTGGTTGCACAACATTATGATGTAAGTAATGTCACTGAACTGTACACTTAAAAACGTATTAAATGGCAAATTTAATGTTATATATGTGTGTGTATATATATATATATGTACACACAAAATTAAAAAACCCAAAAAATAAAAGTATTAAATATTCATGTAGCATGATTTCCAAAGATATTTTGAAGAAGAAATTGAATAATTTTACTACATAAATGCTCTTGATAGCTTTTAGTTGTTAAGGGTGGGATGAGGGATTGACACAAGTATTTAGTTCCTGAATACCAGGGAGCAAAAAAGGTAGGGTAACTCCATGGAAATGTTTCAAAACGTGTTTCTTTACTTCTTCAGCTGGCTTCTGAATAACTTTAAATACTACGTATCTCTAATCCAAAGTGGGATTAGGGTGAGATTAAATCACCAGGTTATGGAGGATAGTATTTTTTTTGTTGTTTTTTTTCTCACAAGTCTTCATATAAAATAAGTAAATAAATTTAGGAGAAAATTCAAGAGTCTACTGATGAAAGCATGGCAGAAGTATGATCTAGAATCTTATACCTGCAACTCATGAGCTAGATATCCAGTTCCTGTGTATCCCTGTTGATTTTTCTATGGCAGAACATAGGTTAGAGGTTTAGGCACCCAAATGTTTGAAGCCAATTTTTCCTTTGATCCATTGCATGTGTTGGTGGCAGGTCAGCTCTTGCTACCATTATCTGTTATCAGGATAATTCTTTCCACACTTTCTACAGTGATGAGGAGGAAAACTGTAGGCCCTGGACTGATTTACATTTTTTAAGTCATAGGGACATTTTAATTGCTTTTCTGGGGCTAATGAATCAACATAACTGTTTTCCAATTCTGAATGAAAGGGGTCAAATTCAAGTGTTGATTGAAAACTGTGGTCTGAGGCATCAGAAATGACCTTCCCTGATTATAAATCCACTATAGAAGTGATGACCACCAGGTCCAGCAGGCTGTATGAGGCCAACCTCCTTCCTTACCAAGAACACTAAACAGCAGAGAAATGTACAAATATGCTTGGAAGTGGGCTGTTTACTCCTTAAGAGAGATCAAGGAACTCAGTAAAAATATATTTACTAACCTTGTGTCATAGGCTGAATATTTGTGTTTCCCCCACCTAATTCAGATGTTGAATATCTAATATTCAATGTGACTATATTTGAAGAGGCCTTTCTATGGCCCAAATGTTTGTGTCCCCCCAAATTTATACATTGAAACCTAACCACCAACGTAATGGTATTAAGAGATGGGGCCTTATGGTGATTAGGTCATGAGGGCTCAACCTTAATGAATGGGATTAGTGCCTTATAAAAGAGGCTTAATGGAGCCTGCTTTCCCCTTTTGCCATGTGAGGAAACAGCAGGAAGGCACCATCTATGAGGAATGGGTTCTCAACAGATACCAAATCTGCTACCTTGATCTTGGACTTCTCAGCCTCCAGAACTGTGAGAAATAGATATCTATTGTTTATAAATTGCACAGTAAGGTATTTTGTTATAGCAGCCCAAACAGACTACACATAAATTGGTACTGAGAAGTGGGGTGTTGCTGTAACAAATACCTAACAATGTAGAAACAGCTTTGGAAATGGGTAGTGGGTAGACACCAGAAGAATTTAGAAATACACATTAGAAAAAGCCAATATTTCCATGAACAGACCATAAAGGGTGATTCTAGCAAGGACTCACAAGAAGAAAAGAGCTTCATATAAGCCTAAATATTCTTAGAGATTACCCAAGTGGTCATGAACAGAATGTTGATAGAAATATTGACAGTAACAACCATTCTGATGAGCCCTCAGACAGAAATGAGAAATACGTTTTTTGAAACTGGAGGAAAGGCCACCCTTGTTATAAAATGTCAAAGCACTTGGCTGAATTCTGTTCACGTCCTAGTTCTTTGTGGAAATTAGAACCTATGGGTGATAAAATAGGGTATTTGGCAGAAGAAATATCTCAGCAAAATGTTGAGGGTGCAGCATGGCTTCTCTTGACTACATATAGTAAAATGTGAGAAGAGAGAAATGAATTAAAAAGGGAATTTATAATCCAAAAGGAAGAAGAAGATTTGGAAAATTCCCAGCCTGGTCATGTTGTAAAGAATGAAAAAGTGCGTTCAGAGGAGAACACCAAGGGCTTGGCCAAGCAAACGTTTGATAAGAAGATTAGTATGGATAGGCAGAAGCCTGTTGCTATTCATCAAGACAAGGGGAGAATGATTCCAAAAGCATTTCAGAGATCACTTGATCTGCCTCTCCCAGCACAGGCCCAGAATGCCAGGGCCCTGGGATAGAACAATTTCAAGGCTCTACTTCCAGAATTCCAGTGCAGCACTCCTTGGCTGCCCCAGCTGTGGCTCAAGCAGGTCCAAGTGTGTCTCAGCCCACTCCTCTGAAAGGCACTGGTGGTAAACCATGGCTGCATCCATGAAATGCCACCTCCACATGTGTGCAGAATGCATGAGCTGTGGGTGCATGGCTAGTTCCACCTAGATTTCAAAGTATGCCCCAATGAGCCCCAGGGCCCAGGCAGAGAACTGCCACAGTGGCACCACAAAGAGCCCCCACCAGGGCAATGCCTAGTGGAGCTGTGTGGGGAAGTAGTTTCAGAGATCTCAGGCCAGTAGAGCCACCAGAGTGTGATTCCAGTCTGAGAGAGCAACAGACACTTGACTCCAACCTAGGAGAACTGTGGCCTGGGATTCACCCATTGAAGCCATGGAGGTGTGATCACTCAGATCCTTGGGAATCCAACCCTTTTTCCAGTGTATCTTTAGGGAAGAATATAAAGTCAAAGAAAATTATTCTCAAGACTTAAGATTTAATACTGTTTGCTCTGTTACGTTTTGGACTTACTTGGGACCAGTCACCTCTATCTTCTTTCTTATTTCTCCCTTTTGGAATGGGAATGTCTATTCTGCATCTGTCCCATCACTGTATTTTGGAAGCATATAACTTGTCTGATCTCACAGGCTCACAGCTTGAGGTGAGTTTGCCTGAAGATGAATTATATCATGAGTCTCACTCCTATGTGATTCAGATGATGTTTAGTTCATGTGGTGGATTTCATACTTTTTAGTTGATGTTGGAATTAGCAAAGACTTTTCAGACAATTGAGATGGAAAATGCATGTATTTTGCATGTGAATTTTGAAGGAACAGGGGCAGAATACTGTAGTCTGAATATTTGTGCCCTCTCCACATTCATACATTGTAAACTAACCCCCAAAGTAATTGTATTACGAGATCATGAATTGGATTAATGCCCTTATAAAAAAGGCTTGACAGGCTGTTTTCCCCTTCTGCCATGTGAAGACACAGCAAGAAGGTGCCATCTATGGGGGAGTGGTTCTTACCAAACACCAAATTTTCTGGTGCCCTGACCTTGGACTTCCCAGCCTCCAGAAATGTGAGCAATAAATTTCTGTTGTTTATAAATTATCCAGCCTAAGACATTTTGTTCCAGCAGCATGAATGAACTAAGGCCTTTACAGATAATTAGGGTTAGATGAGGTCATTAGAGTGGGGTCCTTATAATAGGATTAGTGCCTTTACATGAAGAGACAACAGAGAGTGAGCTCACTCTCTCTTGCTTTTTCTCTTTCTCTCTGTCTCTCTCTCTCAGTGCATGCACCAAGGAAAGGTCATGTGAGGCAAAAATGAGAAGGCAGAAGGCAGCCAAATTACCTGGCCCTTGATCTTAGACTTCCAGGCCTTCAGAAATAAATTTATGTTATTTAAGCCATCTAGTATATGGTAATTTTAATGACAGCTCAGGTTGACCAATACACCTAGCATTGTTTTATTTTATACAACCAAAGTCAAATTATGGTTTTCATAAAACAAACTAGGGCCACAAATCTGTAAAGTTGATGTATTATTAAAATAATCAGTGAAATATCACACAATAAAATAATAAACACAAATTTTAGTAGAATATTTTCTATATGTCCATATGATTTAAAAGATTATTTGTGTTACAATAACAAATGTTAAACCCACAGTGTTTTACATCTAAAGGTAATCAATATTTTTGCATTACAATTAAGCATTCTTCCTTATTATACATTAACTATTTAGCTTTGATGCAATCTTATATAGTTTTCTAGGGATTCAAATGTGCCAAATATTTATTGACAATTTTGCATTTTGTTGTAATTGCTGTTGTCACAAAGGTGAAACAACAATTTGCTTATAAAACATTTAATGTTGACAAAAATATTTATTTTACTACTATTTAAATTTAAGCATTAAATAAGGAAATTCCCATGCTAATAAATTATACTTATTTTCATCTTTAATATACCATACATTTTGTTACTGTTTGAACTAAAAGCATATAATGCAAATTGCCCCAAATTAGAATTGTAACATTTTTCAAAATCACATAATTCATATCTAAAAATTTTTAGTAAGCTCTATCCATTTTTTATTTCATTCATCCACTATTTCAACATTTAGGTGAAAGAAGGAAAGGATATTGATGAAGATAGTGAAGGCAGCCACTAGAAGATTGTTTATCCTTCAGGCAGTATTAGAGCAAGTACATTGTACCTAGTTGGTGCCACTGTTGGGGCAGGAGTGGGGCTGAGGGTGGGAGGTAATACCCAAAAACATATTTCTGTAGTTCCTATGAATTTGGTGACTACATTTTGTAGAACATGGAGAAATCCATTAAATAATTTTGTAAATTCAGAATGAAAATTTTATTTATTTATTAAACATATATTTACTTTTTTTTCATTAGAAAGTAAAAATGTTTATTTAAAAATGGAACATATAATGTTTTTATACAAGAAAATTAAAATCACAATAAGGAATTTTCTAAGATTAATTTTATATTCTGAACATCTGGACCTCTCCCCTCATTTTTTCCCACTGAGTTTTCTCTTCCTTCCGTGGGTGCTTCAGTAGGATAATATAGCCTCATCCTCCAGGCTTCTGGGGTAGAAGAAGGTCTGGGACGTCTCAGACCAGGAAAGAGGAAAAGCCTCTGATCTCCCATAATTTTTCTCTTACTATCCCTAAATTTCCACTACTCAAGGCTGGTGTGGCACCAAAATATAGTCTCGGTTTACTCTACAAACTGCCACTGCATATCTCCTCTATGCAGGGCTCTGCTCTGGGAACACTGACAAACTAGTTGCTGTCTTTTCAGGGCACCCAGTCTGTGGGTGGGCAGAAATGGGCAGTGACCCATCCTACCTCACCTAGAGAAATCTGACGTTGCTGGTGGGGTTAGGGCCACACTGGAGAGGACAAAACCCTGGGCATCTGGCAGGATCTCCGAGGATTATAGCAGAACCTCCCAGAAGACCCCAGGGGTGAATGAGATGTCCACTCTGGACAAAAACACTTTGGGAGATGCAGTTGGTGAAGGAGCATCTGGAGGTAGTTGAGAGGGACATATCCTGTGAGGTCCAAGTGCCCTATCCGTTTGGTGCTTCTCGGACTTCACTGCTCTTTCTGTATTCTGCCAACCATCCCAATTTCTCCACTAGAGCCTCCAGAAAAGAGCACATCCCTGTGATACATTGATTTTAGCCCAGTGAGATCTCTGTTGGACATTTGACCCACAGAACTGTGAGATAATACATTTGTCTTGTTTTAAGCCACTAAGTTAGTGGTAATTTGCTATGGCAATATAAAACCAATACAGTAGTGTAATGAAATAAAATAAAATAAACAAAAAACGAAAAACAGAAAGTCTTTAGAGAACCCAGGAAATCGAAAACAAAACTCAAACGGACTTAACAATATACCAAAAAAAGAAGAATATAAAGTAAAAGAAAAAGAAAAACAAAAAATCATGATAAATTTTAAAGTGAGATAATATGTAAAGACAAGAGCATAATTTTGTACTTGCCGATAATATAGAAGCTGATAAATAAAGTTAAATTAGTTTAACTTTAGGAACTACTCATAAAATACAAATTTGGTGGGATATTTAATTACATCTTTCATAGCTAATGGTCATAAAATAAATAAGGGAATAAAGAAATTAAAGAATTCAGTCTTTAAAAATCTGTATTTCCCTAAAAATTTCCAAAAATCAATTATTTATTTAGCTATAAAGACTACTTAACTAGGGAACATTCCTTTTTTAATTTTTTTTTATTTCAAAATATTACTGGGGTACAAACATTTAGGTTACATATATTGCCTTTGCACTGCCTGAGTCAGAGCTACAAGCATGCCCCTCCCCCAGACAGTGCACACCACACCCATTAGGTGTGAATATACCTGTCCCCTCCTCCCCCCCCACCTGCCCGACACCCTATGAATGTTACTTCCATATGTGCACATAAGTGTTGATCAATTAGTACCAATTTGATGGTGAGTAAATGTGGCGCTTGTTTTTCCATTCTTGTGATCCTTCACTTAGGAGGATGGGCTCCCTCCAGCTCCATCCAGGATAATACAAGAGGTGTTAGTTCACCATTGTTTATTGTGGCTGAGTAGTTCTTCATGGTATACATATACCACATTTTCTTAATCCACTCATGGATTGATGGACACTTGGGTTGTTTTCACATCTTTGCAATTGTGAATTGTGCTGCTATAAACATTCAAGTGTAGATGTCTTTATTATAGAATGTCTTTTTTTCCTTTGAGTAGATGCCCAGTAGTGGGGTTGCTGGATCAAATGGGGTCCTGGGTGACCTCTAACTAGGAAACATTCTGATGATGGACATGTCTTATATCTTGATTGGAGTGGTGGTTCCATAGGTGTATATATTTGGCAAAACTAACTAAGCTGTATATTTAAAATCTGTATATTATATCATTTGTAAATTTTACCTATAAATCTAGAGAATGTTTTATCTATATCCTTTGTTCATAATCCAACAAAATTAATGACAAAAATTTTTAATTGAGAGAAAATATTGAGGAATTTGATGTCAAGAAAAATACTTCTCTCCTTTTTATGATGTTAAGGAAGAAACACTTCTAGGTAATCATTGGATCAGAGGAAATTAAAAGGAAAGTTATGAATTGGATTTAAAAATTCACCTACAAGATATTGTGGTATACACCTACTTGTATACTGTAATGAGATGGAGATTATTAAATAGATAATATTAAAAAAGATTATATAACAAAATCAGTTTCCTGAAGGTAATTTAAACCAAAAAGCATTAATAGGGATGATGAAGAAACATGAGATAAAAGAAAAAATTCACTGTGAATAAAGATCCTTAGTATGTATTCATATCTACTCTAAATGATCCTTCAAAATATATGAAGTAACTCTCTTAAACATAATGGTTAAGGACTGGTTTTAGAAACTCTTTGTCACCTAGTTCTATTTGTTAAATTAATTGGTGATTGATTGAATTAGTTGCCACCATCTCACCCTTTTTCAACCAACTCACTATTTAGCTGAAGTTATCTTTGGTTTATTTTTTTGTTGTTGTTTTCCATCACAAGTTCACTCACTCCCTCGGGTCTTGGTTGTGGAAGAGGAATTTTTTAGGCAAGCATCAGGGCCTACATGGCCCTATCTTTAATATTTTTTCTGACAATCTATACAGAATCTATACAATCTATACAATCTATACAGAAAAAATACATTTGTAGGATCAAATATTTATTTGCAATTTTACTTGAGTAGATTCAACATTGCAAGATCCATTTCAATACCTAGGCTGAAACTCTGATTTAAAAAAAAATTTAAACTACATTCATTGCCTGTCAAACAGTCTACCAACTACCTTAATATAACCCTAGAAACTTGTGCGTAACGTCTTCTTTCATATTAAGTTCACTCAAGTAGTATGCAGAGAATAAAGCCACCTCTTTCCTAAGAGGCTTCAGAACGGTGAGGTGATTTACCTTAGGTCCATGGGTAACAGTGATCACTGGAAATGCAATATTTTAGGAACTGGCTTCAAGAAATAGGGTGTATTTCCGAATATGATTTGAAGTTTAGATGAGGACATATGAATGTTAAAACAGTGAAATTCTTTGTTGTAGGAAGATATAATTAAATATATTTATAGACAATAACAAATTTCTTCAAAAATTTGAGTTCAAATACATATATAGATATCATGTTAATATATGAAATTTTAGGTAAGTATTGATTTAAAAAGGTAAATAACATAATAAAATTAATTGATTTTTTAAGGGAAAAGGATTAAATGGGGGGAAATGCCACTTCAAATGTCTAAGTTTTAGGGCTCCAAATGGTATTTGCTTTTCAAGGCATTCTTTCCAATTAGAATGGCTTATAAGTTGGAAGTAGTATTGTTAGATATTATATGTTATTAATAATCACACCCTTTGGTTTCTATTCTTCATGTATTCAAATTCATGGAATATGTTTTTTGGGATATGGACAAAAAGTTCCCAAACTTTTTTTATTGTGCATAGTATAGAAACCATTTTTAACTGTACATATAAAGCCTAATTCTAAACTTGACATAACACTTTCTCAATAAATGCTTTCTGAAAGTAACTCATTTCCATGAATGTAGTATCATAAGGTACTAAAATTTCTCATGCTACAACTATTGTAAAATGTTATGCTTAAATTTATTCCACCTATAGCCAGACAAGGATAAATTCATAAAGCTCTGGGAACATAAACCTTTATGACCTAAGCATTATTGACACAAGATTATGATCTAAATTATCCAGCTTCTTTGGTCACTAAATGGAGCCTATGAATGACACTTTTCTAATTCTCAAGCTCAAAAATGTACTCATTTCTCTTCCTCTCAGCCACCACCATCACAGTTGTCATTGTCAAGATCATCATGATTATCACCATCATCACAACTGGGTGACAGCAACAATTTCCTGCCTGGTCCATGACAATCCACTCCACCTCCAGGTACTCTGTTCCTTTCCCAGTAAGACTTACCTTAGCCACAGGATATTTGCCCAGGCAAAAACTGAGAAAGAATTTTTTGAAGAGAACACTAAAGGTGTGGCTGAACAACCATTTGATAAGAAGAATAGTATGGGTACTGTGAACTAATATAAAACCCTAAGCCCCCTTCCACCTGCTAATTGAATGGGACCCCTCTCAGCCAAGGGGACTCCAGAAAAAAGACTTAAATCTGAGTTCTCAGCCATGATGGGATGGGAGGTGTAAAGCATAATTACACATGGGTGTTTTCTCTTCATAACTAATCATGACTCCTCCTATAGCTTGTTAAATGTATTTAGCCACCCTTCTCAGCATAAAATCCTGCTCCCTTTTGTCACTCCCTTGAGACATGTGTTCCTGGCTTGTGGCTCAAGTAGTGTCTCCTAGCCTGTCAGAATGGCCACTGCAGCTTGAGACCCCTTCACAAGAAATAAAGCTCTCCTTTTAAAAAAAATATAAAACTCATACTTCTTTTTAAATTAACAAAATGAATAGCTAATTTAAGCAGTCACCTCAGAAGAAGCCAGGAATAGACAAGATTATACTAGCAGAAACACTGCCAGTTTGAATTGAAAGGGATGGAGACAGAACAAAATAAAGAAATTCTTCCCACCTTACTAGATTCTACAGGAAGGGACCGTAGAGCTATTTGGATGAGAACATGGGCTTTTCTTAAAAAAAAAAAAAAAAAAAAACAAGAAAAAAAATTGTGGCCTGGAAGCCGATTCAGAGATTATCGGGGCTACCTTCTGCAATTCAAAGAGTGCGGCTTTCTTCTAGGTTTTAATAGACCAGATGGCCTCCTCTGAAAGCTTTGGGGGCCTGACTGCCCTCCAGAGCCTTGAAGGTGAGACCTACCAGTGAAGGCCCAGGGAGGAGCCACCTGGAGCCTTGGGCATGGGGCTCCTGGGTGGCAGCAGAGCCAAGGGGGTAGGACCACTGTCCCATTGGGTCTGGAAGGTAGGACATTGACCAAAGAAGATTATTCTTAACACTTAAAATCTAATCAATTTGTCTTCCTAGGTTTGGGACTTGCTCAGAATCTATCACCTCTCCTTTCTTTCTATTTCTCCCTTTTGGAGTGGAAATGTCTGTCCTATGCCTGTCTCACCACTATATTTTGGAAGAACATAACTTGTATGGTTTCACAGGTACACAGTTGGAAAAAAAATTTGCCTCAGGATGAATTGTACCTGGAATGTCACCTATATCTGATTAAGATGGTATTTAGTTGAGACTTTGGACTTTAGTGTTGATACTTGAACGAGTTAAGACTCTTGGGACTATTGGGATGGATGAATGTATTTTGCATGTGAGAGGACATGAATTTTGGGAGGCCAGGGGAAGAATGCTAATAGACTGAATTGTGTCCTCTCAAATATTTACACGTTGAATCCCTAACCTCCAATATTATTGTTTTTGGAGATGTGGTTTTTAAAAGGTTATTAAGGCTACCTTATATCACCAATAGGATTAATGTCCTTATAAGAATAGACACCAGAGAGTATGCTCTGTCTCTGCAATTATGCACTGAGGAAAGACTATTTGCAATCCAGGAAGAGAGCCCTCACTAGAAATCAAATCAGCTGGAGTCTTGATCTTGGATTTCTAGCTTCTAGAACTGTGAGAATGTAAGTTTCTGTTGTTTAAGCCACTCAATCTATGGAATTTTGTTATGGCAGCCTGACAAGACTAAGACAAGTTGACTTGGTCAATTGTTCAAATCCTTCTTTCAGTAAGCATTCGAAACCCCAAATTACCAACTTCAAGTCTCATTCTGCATCTCATAGTGCACTTCTAAATGTTTGACTAATACCCTGTTTTCCCTTGTTTGGATTATATCTACATTTAAAAATGAAGAATTGATTACTCTGGACTTCCAAGGAACATTAACAAATGCTAATAATATTTGAAACAAAATGAACCTAAAAGATAGGGTAGAAAATGCTGAACCACAGAGGTTTCCTTATCTCATCAACATATCAATTTATTTTATATTCATAAATTTGTATCTACTCAAAAATCTATGCAGTATTTTTTTTTTCAAATGCAGGTGTCTATCTTAAAAGGGAAATTTACTTTTTACACAGATTATTAGTCTAAGTGTCCATGCACATTTACATATGTGACTGAAGTTGGGATGTGGCTCCAATTTTAACCAACAAAGCAACATGTAACATTTCAACAGTAATATGTTCAAGCGATAGCTAAATAAGATTTTTCTGTCAGAATTCCCTTAAAATGCTGATCATAATGAAAGCAATGCATTTTGCTGTGACATATTAACATTGCATCAGTGAAATTCTTTATCTTTTTTGAAAAGTGAAGAGAGCACAGGAAATACTCATGCCTAGGTTTCTTTACACATGAAGATTTTTACTTAAACACAACATCTAGGTCATTTCACTTCTCTTCTCACTACACAGGTTTTCTGGAGGAATTCCACTCACCTGTTTCCTCAGTCTCCAGAGGGGAGGAATCAGAACATGACTTTAAATAAAATCCAAGCACATTCTCTCCCTTTCTAAAGCTCATGTGAGCCCATAAGGAAAACTGAGTATCACCCAAGGCCTAAATGACTTTATTCTTTGCAAGAATGTTTGCTAATCACAGTGGTACTCTCAGTACCCTGGCTGGGAAACTGGCCAAAGCCTCTTCCTCTGGAAGACCAAGTGAGACCAGAAAGCAGGATTCACTGGCTCTCTCTTCAAAGCAGCAGCAATAGTGCTTTATTTTCTCCTGCCACTCCGCCCATAAAAGTACACCTCAGGAGGAAGGAATGCAGGAGCTTTGAGTAGGGCACCACACTCAGCAAAAATACTCCACTAGTCTCAGGTGAGTGTCTAAACGTCTAGAGAGTGTCAGTGTCAACTCCTAGACTTGTCCCACCTTCTTAGGGCACCACATTCAACACAAATACCCTACAAGTCTCAGGTAAGTGTCTAAAATCCTAGAGTATCAATGTGGGTGAAATCTCAGAGAGGATCAATGTCCTAGGAAGGAAAAACCCCCAAAACTTGTTGCTGAAAGGCAAGCCTTGGAGAGACACAGTTGTGGCTGCTGCAAGCAGGAGAGCAAATTGGTGAAATTTAAGGCTGGCTTTCTCTGACTCCAAGTGTCTGTGTGGCTTGGGGCCCAGTGAGTGTGCTGAAGAGTGGGTTAGTGATGTAAGCCTCACATTCGCTGGTGCTTCCTGGATACAGTACATAACTGTTCCCAGATTTATCTCCCTATGCCCCACCCTCTGCTGGAAGATACATGAAGTAAGTGGGACACAAGAGCAGTATACATTGTGGGTGCTTTTAAATCAGCTGGAGAGCTATACAATTGGAATTTTTTCTAGTCCTCTCCAGCCTGTCCATTACTGTTGACTGAATCAATACACTCCTCTATCTCCCCATCCCTGGAACCTCTTTCCAAGACTAAAATATTCCATGAACTAAAACGTGCAGTTTCCAAGAAATGGTGAAGGGTTCAGTATCTCCCTGGAAAACACAGAAGCAAAATCTCTCATCATTCTGAAAACAAAGCTTTTAAAACTGCCTTCCATGTTCACCCAAGAAAAGAAGAGGCACTTTCTAAAGGTGCTTCCCCCCAAAAAATGCCCAAAAAACCAAACAAGTAAACAAAAAACAGAAGCGGAACTAAATTGATTTCATCTGTATTTTTTCCTTTCCTGCCTCTGTTAATACCTGTCAGAAGATAAGAAGGAAAGTCTTCCACTGATGAAAGAATCAGACCTGAATAATAAAAGTTTTAAAAAAACTGAGCTCAGATTTGAAAGAGTTCTTTTTCTTCTCCTAACCAACTTTTTTCAAAGAACCAGATTTTTAATTTATAATTAACACATAATAATTGTATACATTTATGGAATACATAATGGTATTTCGATACATGTATATAATGTGCAATGATCAAGTCAGAGTAATTAGCACATTCATCACCTCAAGCATTTATGATTTATTTGAGTTGTGAACATTCAAAATCCTCTTCTTTAGCTTTGTGAAAATATGCAGTAAATTATTGTTAACCCTATTCACCCTACAGTGCTACAGAACACTAGAACATATTTCTCTCATCTACCTGTAACTTCTTATCCGTTAATCAATCTCTCCCTATTCCCCACTCCCTCCAAACATTCACAGCCTCTAATAACCACAATTCTACTTTAACTTCTATGAGCTCAGTTTTTCTTTAGTTCCCACATGTGACTGAGAACATGTGGTATTTATCTTTCTGTGTCTGACTTACGTCACTTAACAGAATGTCCTTCAGGTTCATCCATGTTGCTGTGAATGACAGGATTTCATTCTTTTTCATGGCTTAGTAGCATTTCATTGTGTATATATGCCACATTTTCTTTATCCATTCATCTGTTAGTGGACATTTAGGTTGATTCTGCATCTTGGCTATTGTGACTAGAACTACGATAAACCTGGGGGTACATATATCTCTTTGACATACTGATTTCCTTTCCTTTGAATAAATACAATATGTAGTAGTGGAATTGCTACATAATATGTTAGTTTTATTTTGAGTTCTTTGAGAAACCTCCATAGTATTTTCCGTAATGGCTATACTAATTTACATTCCCATATACAGTGTATAAGACTTCCTTTTTCTTCACACCTTCATCAGCATTTATTATTTTTTGTCTTTTTGATGATAGCTATTCTAAATGGGGTGAGATGATATCACATTGTGGTTTTGATTTGCATTTCCTTGATGACTAGTGATGTTGAGCATTTTTTCACATACTTGTTGGCCATTTGTATGTCTTCTTTTGAGAAATGTCTACTCAGGTCTTTTGTTCATTTTTAAATTTGATTATCTGGATTTTTGCGATTGAATTGTTTGAATTACTTATATGTTCTGGTTATTAATCCCTTGTTGAATGAGCAGTTTAAAATATTTTCTCCAATTGTGTAGATTGTCTCTTCACTTTGTTGATTGTTTCCTTTGCTGTACAGAAGCTTTTTGACTTGATGTAATCCCATTGGTCTATTTTTGCTTTTGTTGCCTGTGTTTTTGAGGTCTTACCCAAAAAATTCTTTTTCCAGACCAATGTCCAGGAGTATTTTTTCAGTATTTTTAGTAGTTTTATAGTTTTGGATTTTTCATTTAAACATTTAATTTACTTTGAATTGATTTATGTATATGATGAGAGATAGGAATCTAGTTTCATTTTTCTGCATATGAATATCCAGTTTTCCTAGCACTATTTATTTAAAAAGGTGTCTCATCCCCAACGTATGTTCTTGGTACCTTTGTAAAAAATCAGTTGGCTGTAAAAATGTGGATTTATTTCTGGGTTCTCTATTCTATTCCATTGGTCTATATATCTATTTTCATAACAATACCATGGTATTTTGGTTACTATCACTTTATAGTATATTTTGAAGACAGATAATGTCATGCGTCCAGCTTTGCTCTTTTCGCTCAGTATAGCTTTGGCTATGGGAGTCTTTTGTGATTACATACAACTTTTATTATTTGTTTTCTATTTATGTGAAAGATGTCATTAGTATTTTGATACAGATTGCACAGAATCTGTAGATCACTTTGGGTAGTATGGTCATTTTAACAATATTAATTTTTTTCAATCCATGAGCAAGGGATGTCTTTCCATTTTCTTGTGCATCCTTTTCAATTTCTTTCATCAGTGATTTGTAGTTTTCATTTTTAGAGATGTTTTTACTCTCTTGGCTAAATTATTTAATAGGTATTTTATTTTTTGTTTGTAGCTATTATAAATGAAATTGCTTTCTTGATTTCCTTTTTAGGTAGTTAGTTATTGGTATATAGAAACACTACTAATTTTTGCACGCTGTTTTTTGTATTATGCAACTTTACTGAATGTGGTTATCAGTTCTATGAGTTTTTTGGTAGAATCTATAGGTTTTTCTATATATAAGACCATATTGTCTGCAAAGAGGTACAATTTGACTTTCTCCTTTCCAATCTGGATTTATTTCTTTATTTCTTTCTCTTGCCTAATTGCTCTGGATAGGATTTCTAGTAGTATGCTGGAAAAAAGTGGGGAAAATGGGCATCCTTGTTTTTTTCAGTTCTTAGAGGAAAGGCTTTCAGCTTTTTCTCATTCAGAATGATGCTATGTGTGATCTGTTGGTTTGTCATATTCGGCCTTTATTGTGTTGAGGTATGTTCCTTTTATACCTAATATGTTGAGAGTTTTTATTATGAAGAAATGATGAAGTTTTTCCAGCAAAAAATTTTACTTTATGTTGAATTCTTAATTTTTAATAATAATTAAATTTTAAAATAATAATTAAAATAATTTAAATTTTAGTAATACAATTTTTAATTATCATGGGTACATAATAGTTGTATATATTCGTGGGCTACATGTGATGTTTTGATACAAGCAGACATGTGGAATGATCAAATCAGGGATATCCATAATTTCAAGCATTTATCATCTCTTTATGTTAAGAATTTGTGAGGATGTTGAATTTTATCAAATGTTTTTTTTTGCATCTATTGAGATTATCATGTCCTTAATGATTTTCAAAATAATTAGTGATGTTGAACATTTTTCATTAATCTGTTGGCCATTTGTACGACTTCTTTTGAGAAATGTCTAGTCAGGTCTTTTTCCCATCGTTTAATCAGGTTATTATTATTATTTTGTTTTTGAGTTTTTTGGGGTCTTTATCTATTTGTACATGAACCCTTTATCAGAGGTATTGCTTGAAAATATTTTCTCCCAATTTGTAGGGCATCTCTTCACTCTGTTAATTCCTTCCTTTGTTGTGCAGATACATTTTAGTTTGATTTATGCCCAATTATTTATTTTTGCTTTTGTTGCCTGTTCTTTTGGGGTCAAATAAAAAAAATATATTGCCCAGACCAATGTTGTGTAGTTTTCTCCTATGTTTTATGATGAGACTTAAAAATGCTGAGGACTCTACCTCCAGTAATACAGAGAGCACTTATAGTCCATGGCATAAACTGTTTATACAGATACACAAAAATCGCTGCATTGTATACTCCTAATCAACCACTTGTAAGAGGCAAGAAATGTGGTGACTCTGTATTTGATACTTTTGAATATCTGTGGAAAACTATGAAATATAGTGACTTTGGTTGGTTTCTGTGAATGTCACTGGGCAAAATGATGAAAGAAAAGCATCAGCTCAGTGATTCAAACTCCTGGCTCCAGCCCTGTGTAAATAGCCTAAGAGCTTCTAAGTGCACCCTGAGCAGAATCTTCTCTCTTGTAGTCACAAAGATAAAGTTGCTAAAAATCAAACACAAACCGTCATAATGGAATTGGTTGAACTACAACATGTGTTAAACTCTCAGCTTCTCAATGTTTCTATATTAAAGTGAAGGCATTTGTTGGGAAAGAATGAGATCCTGCAAGTTGGAATGGGAATGTGTGGTAAGACCCTGACGAAGCTGGGGCATTGAGCTTCTAAATTCTGAGGAATCTTTTTTTTTTTTTGCCAGCATAAGTGCCTCCCCACTCACAATGGTGTTAGCCTTCTCACCTCTACCTGAGGGGATTAACCCTTTGTTGTCTGTGGAAATAATAATGGCCTCCCCTGAGGCAGTTGCCAAGCTAAACAATTTGCTGATTTTTTTCAGGACCTACACCCACCACTCCTCTTTGCTTCTAGACCTATAAATAGATTCACGTCCCAGGAGGTCCCTATAGGTGAGGCACATGGTGTGACCCATGAGGAGATGCACTACACTCCAAAAGAACTACTTGATTTTTCTAATTTATACAAGCAGAAACATAAGTGGGAATGAATATTAAGGATGCAGGATAATGGCGGAAGGAATACCAAGTTGGATCATGATGATGATGATCAAGGGGAAAGAGTGACCTTTTCTGTGGATACCCGTCAGCATTTTCCCCTGCCACCCCTGTCATCACCCAGTGGGCTCATAAACAAAGTGGCTATGGTGGCAGGGATAAAGGTCATGCGTGTGTAACAGTGGAATGGAGTTTAGCATGACCAGCTTAATTTCGCTTCTGCCTCCCTGTAGTAACGTCCCTTAGGTTAAAAACTTCTGCTTAGCTTTGCATGTAGGCCAGCTAATCATAGGAAGAATTTAGTTTGTACTTCAACTCTAGAAGGAAAATGATAACTCTCCCTTTCCCAAAACTAACTCCTGGGGAGATAAGGAAAGTATGCACACAAGTAACAATGTTATGTTAAATATTTATAGGAATACTATGACCTGACCTACATCATCCAAAGTTAACTGACCAAGGAACAAAGAAGTTTCACAACTTCCTCAGACCCTCATGATGCCCAGATGTCTGTAGTCTTCAGTCACCTCTTGCGATCCCCCTCCTCTTCCCCATTCCCCAAACATAAATAGAAGCCTAAAGTTCACACTAACTTAAAATGGTTCTTTTGGACATTAGTCCACCATCTTCTCAGTTTGCTGGCTTCCTGAATAAAAGTTACTTTCCTTGCCCTAACATCTTGTCTCTTGACTTATTGGCTGTGATGCAGCAAATGAGATGAGCTTGGACTTGGTTACACATGGGCTCACCAACATGGACTTCCACTCATCAAGGACAACCTGGCTATGGTCACCACTGGGTGCCCAATCTGCCCGCAGCAGAGACCAACACTGAACCACTGATATGGCACCATTCCCTGTGGTGATCACCCAGCTACCTGGTGGCAGGTTAAGTACATTGGACCATTTCCATCATGGAAGGGGCAGCATATTGTTTTTACTGAAATAGATACTTCAACTCTCACCAAAACATAACATTGGCATTATAAGCAGGAGGGTCTAGGCAATGGCCACAACCATGTGAGAGTATTTCTTCTCTTGCTTTTGGCTTGCTAATTGGCTTTGCTGCCTGCTGACTAGGATGCATTTGAACTGCCTTCTGGTGAATGTGTGATTTGAACTGTGCTGGTTTATGCTGCATTTGCCAAATTCTATCAAACCTCTGTTATAGATTTAACTGACCTAAGTCAGAAGTTTCAATAATCTGTTTTTAGGGACAGGAATACAGGATTGGGGACCTCTCTAAAATGTCCCTGGGTTGTGTGGCTTGGCCTGGACTAGCATAACCTGGAATTGACACTAGACTCAGGGAAATAATTCTTACTCTGTGACTGTTGGCTGTGTGTCTCAACCAGACATTGACCTTGTTCTGTAGAGTGATCAGGAGAAATATGATATCCTGTGTAATACATAGACCCATCAGGTGATTGGAAGAACAATAATCATATGGAATGGTGAGGTCCACAATTCTAAAAGCAAATGCCTTACTAGAACCCCGAAAAATGCCTTTGCTGCTGCTGCTGCTACTATTGCTGCTTATGTCTCTTTTGTCAGTAAACATCCTGGTCCTCAGAATTATAAATGAAGACATCCATAATACCTTATGGCATAGCCACATGATTAATACAAACCAGATTTATGATCAGAGTTCTAACCATATGTGCATGCACACACACACACACACACACACACAGAGAACACCGTGATACAGGGGGAAGAACTGAAAAGTAATTAATGCAGCAAAAAGGTGAAAAAGGAACTAGGGAAAGATGTCATACTAAAAGCAGCCCACACACACCAGTCTCAAGGAGAGGATCAAAAGTTGCAAGTAGATGCTCACCTATGGAAGGTCCTTCTTGGAGAAAGCATTGTGAATCATTTGAGAAGTGATAGGAAACAATGAAAGTGAAGAAGAAGGTGATGGGGTGGTAGACTCAGGAAGATCAGAAGGCACCTGGGTGAGGCATCACCATATGGGAAAGGACGGGAGGAAGATGCTTCGTTTGGAACCAGAAAAGAGCCTGAACAGCCCATAGCAATCTTAAGCAAAAAGAACAAATCTGGAGGCATCACATTACCTGAGTTTAAACTATACTACAAGGCTATAGTAACCAAAACAGCATGGTATTGGCACAAAAATAGAGATATAGACCAATGGAACAGAAGAGAGGATACATATATAAAACCATCCACATACAGCCAACTGATCCACATGCAGAAGAATGAAAGAGGATCCACATCACTCACCACTCACAAAAATTACTTCAAGATAGATAAAAGACTGAAATGTAAGGCATGAAACCATAAGACCACAGAAGAAAATGTTGGAAAATCTCTTTTAGCTGTCAGCCGAGGCAAAGAATTTATGAAGAAGACCCCAATGGCAATCACAGCAACAACAACAATAAATAAATGGGACACGATTAAATTAAAAATCTTCTACACAGCTAAGGAAATAATCAACAGAGCAAATAGAAAAACCACATAATGGGAGAAAATATTTGCAAGCTATACATCCAATAAAGTGCTAATAACCAGAAACTACAAAGAACTCAAGCAAATCAGCAAGAAAAAGAACCAAACAACCCCATTAAAAATTGGGCAAAAGACATGAACAGAAGCTTTTCAAAAGAAGATAGACAAATGGCCAATAAACATATGAAAAAATGCTCAAAATCACTCATCATCAGGGAAATGCAAATTAAAACCAAAATGAGATATCGCCTTACCCCAGTTAGAATGGCTTTTATTAAAAAGTCCAAAAACGATAGATGCTGGTGTGGATGCAGAGAGAAAGGAACGCTTATACACTGTTGGTGGGACTGAAAATTAGCACAGCCTTTATGGAAAACAGTATGGAGACTCTGCAAAGAACTAAAAGTAGACATACCATTTGATCCAGCAATCCCACTACTTGGTATTTACCCAAAGGAAAAGAAGTCATTATATCAAAAAGACACCTGCATGCGAATGTTTATTGCAGCACAACTTATAATTGCAAAGATGTGGAACCAAAACAAGTGTGGATTAATTCATGAGTGGATTAAAAAAAATGTGGTATATGTACACTATGGAACACCACACAGCCATGAGGAAGGATGAAGTAAGGCCTTTTGCGACTGGAGACCATTCTCCTAAGTGAAGTATCTAAAGAATGGAACAACAAATACCACATGTACTCGCTATTAAATTGGAACTAACCAATGAACACACATGGGCACAGAGGAAAGTAAAACTTAGTGGAAATCAAGCGGGGGGAGGGGGAGGAGGGGGTGGACAAAAGCCTACCCAACAAGCACATTGAACACTATCTGAGTAATGGACACACTTACAACCCTGACTCAAGCATAACAAAATTGATACATGTAACTGAAAACATTTGTACCCCTGTAATATTTTGAAATAAAAAAAGAACCATGGGGCTCCATGCCCCCAACACAGACACTGACACCCAAGCTGTGAGGAGGCTGCTGCCACCACCACACACCTCTATACTGATCAGGAAGCTGCTTGGAGTCTGTGCAGCAGCATTGCACTGGAAAGCAGGCATGGCAGGGACCAGGGGTCTTCCATTCCCAGGTAACAGCAACTGATGCCATTCTGAGCACTCAGGTCCAGAGTGCCTGGTCTATACAGGGATTAGGTTCCATGCAGCTTCCTACACATTGACCCAGCTGGGCTAGGGAAGGAGCAGGGAGAGCAGATGCTCTTCTATGCTCCATGACTGGGAGCCGAGCACCCTTCCCTCTAACAGGAGATTTGAGCAGAGTAGACACCACTGACACCACCTGAGAAGCCCCGCGGCAGCTTCCTCAGGAGGATCTGGGCAGCAAAAGAGCCCCAGTCATCCAGCAGCCTAGCTCCATGGCCCTGTCCCTACCGCTCCCATGCTGCCACCCAACCCCACAGCCTCGCCTATGTTGGTCCCATGCTGCTGGCAAGCCCCACGGCCCTAGCACACTGCTACTCTGCCCCATGGCTCTGTCCCCATGGCCACCACCTGCCACCTGGCAGGAACCACTCCCATGGTCCAATACTTCCCCATGGGCCCACTAGCCATGATCCTTTATCACACCTGCACCCAGGTGGAGGGAACACCCACAATCCTGACACCCATGACCACTGCCTAGATAGCCTCACCAAGCCGCCACTTCTGTGGAAAGACCTGAGCAGAACAAACTCCCACAATGCCAGACTCAATGGAGAGGGACTCACCCATCCCCCTGCCCAAGCTTCCAACAGAATCCTGGGGGAAAACACACCATTCAGCACAAAGATCATCCAGCACCAATTTGGACTGTGACAATCAAAGGGAAATTAGACAACACAGAACACCTACATTACGGGCCCTCAGTGAATCCACCCTCCCCTGCTGAGTGAATCTTCTGAAAGAGGTCATAAAAGCACCATCTAGTGACCTCTCCTTCTTCTTACTATGTAGGAGAGTTCCCTGCGAAGAACGGGTGCACCACAAATTTATCTGCCCTGAGCTGAGAGAAGAGGTTTCAGATTAAAAGAAACCAGTAAAGAACTCTGGCAACATGAAAATATAAGCTAGTTCAATACTCCCAAAGCATCCCAGTAGATGTACAGCAACAGACTCAAATCAAAAGGAAATTGTCAAAATGTCAGAAATGAAATTCAGAATTTAGATGGCAAATAAGATCAGTGGGATTGAAGAGAAAGTTGCAAACCAACACAAGGAAGCCAAGGAAATATTTCAGGACATCAGTAAAAAAGATGGAAAAGGTTGCTAAAGAGGTAGATAACAAGAAAGGATATAATAGATCTTATAGAAATGAAAGAGTCATTTAGGTAATTTCAAAATACAGCAGAGGGCTTCAGCAACAGGCTAGACCAAGCAGAAGAAAGAATCTAAGAGCTTGAAGACAAGACTTTCAAAATAATCCAGTTGGTCAAAGATGTAGAAAAATGAATAAAGAAAAAAGAACAATCACTCAGAGAAATATGGGACTATATGATGTGAGCCAATCTAAGAATTATAGGTATCTCTGAGGGAGAAGAAGAGAAAGAAAAAAGAATGGAAAACCTATTCAAGGAAATTATTGAGGAAAACTTCCCTGGTATCACCAGAAACTCAGACATCCAGATACAAGATGGTGATTGAACATCAGAATATTCCTAGTAAATAGGACATCTCCATGACACACAGTCATCAACCTGGCCAAAGTCAAAATGAAAAAGAAAATTCTACAAGCTGCAAGAGGAAAACAGCAACTAACCTACAAAGGAAAACCCATCAGGCTAACAGCAGACTTCTCAGCATAGACTGTACAAGCCAGAAGAAATGGGGGCCCCATTTTTAGACTTCTTAAATGTAATTACTGCCAGCCAAGAATTTTGTGTCCCGCAAACTAAGTTTTATAAATGATGGAGAAATAAAGATTTTTCCAGTCAAGAAAACACTAAGGGAACTTGTCACTACTAGACCTGCCCTACAGGAAATGCTCAAAAGTGCCTATGGAACAGCACAACACATACCCGCCAGTGTAAAAACGCCCAAAATTTAAAGTTCACAGCTTTTATAAAACTATAGCAAAAGAGGGAAAACAAAACAAGATATCATTCAACATGATAAATAGAACAGTATCCCACATACCAATACTAACACTGAATGAGGACACTCTTAATGCCCCACTTAAAAGACATAGTCTGGCTGAATGAATGAAAAAACACAACCCAAATATATTCTGTCCTCAAGAAACACATTCAACTCACATGCATGGAGTAAAGGGATGGAAAATATCCCACTCAAATGAAATTCAAAAGAGAGCAGGTGTATCCATTCTCATGTCAAATAAAATATACTTTAAAGTAACAATGGTTAAAAAAAGACAGAGATGATCATTATATAATGGTAAAGGGAGCAATTAAACAAGAAGACATAATAATCCTAAATATATACACACACACACACACACACACATACACACACCTAACATAGGAGATCCCAGATTCATAAAGCAAATTCTACAACATTTAAGCAAATAAATAAACAGCAACATCATAATTGCTGGGGACTTCAACACACCAATCACAGAACTGGACAGATCTGGACAGAAAGTAAATAAATAAACACTGGACTTTAATGGGACTCTAGAAGACAGACCTAACAGACATTTACAGAACATTCTACTTCAAAAATACTGAATAAACATTCTTCTCATCAGCACAGGGGATATTTTCCAAGACTGGTCACATCCTAGGCCACAAAACAAGTCTCAATAAATTTAAAAAAATATCAAAATTATACAATGTATCTTCTCAGACTACACTGGAATAAAACTAGGAATCAATGCCAAGAGAAACGTTCAAATCCACACAAAGTTAAGGAAATTAAACAACCTGCTGCTGAAGGATCCCTGGGTCAATTATGAAATTAAGATGTAAATCAAAAGATTCTTCAAACTGACTACTAACTACTGATGTCTTCAGGTTCTGCTCCTCCCTGTTTTGTACTAGCCCCACATTTGAACAAAACAGTGAGAAAGCCCAGGTGCCTACTTCCTTGGGGGGCAGTAGTGACATCCAAACCATGGAAAGCCCTGATAGATACATGTTAAATAAATATTAACATTTTACCTTAACATGTGATCTTGTTTTCTTCCTTGATTTATCACTAGAGTTAACAATTGCCTTAATCTTTTAATTGCTATATTTCTATTCACCCACCATGAGTTTATCTCCAAACCCTCCAGAGTATACTAAAATGAATATCAATGATGTCAAGTATATAAGATGAACTATGTAATGCACTTTCTTTTGAGAAATCTCTCTTGAGGCCCTTATTTGTTTCTCCAATCTGGACTTATTTTTCTCCAGGCTTGAATTGAAAAGCAGCATGTGCTTAGGACTTTTCTTTACCCTCAGTTCAAAAATTGCCTTCTTTATTCCTCCTTTGATGGATCCCCCAGTTTAAGGGGGCCTCCCTGGAGATTAGTAATTTTCCCTCAAAATGTTGCATTTCTTTAGACATACAGCACACTGCTGACAAATGAGAATGTCTCTGATTAATATGTTTTATAAGCTTTCTTCAAGGCCTACAATATATTTTCATGGCACTAGTGTCTGACAATTATATTAAATGGATTTTGTCAATGCTCAGAAAAATATCCTTCTTTCGTTTATACTGTTAACAAATTTCCTGATAATTTTACTACCTACCAATCATAAAAATTACTCTCCAACATATGAATGAAATAAAAGGAAAAATAAGGTAGGATATTTATATTTACTGAAATGCATCTCAGAATTAGGTTGCCCTTCCATGAAGTCACAATTGAGTGGGGTTTTAAAGATGTTCAGACATCACAGAGAAATGCCTACATTATATAGACCATGCATATATACTTTTTGGTTCTATTTAATTATTATTATTTTCAAGGTTATAGTGTACATTATTTAGAAATCAAATTGTTTCACAAAATTATAATGAAAGGGAGTGGTCCCATACCCCACTACTGTCCACCCTGAAATGTTGCTTCCCAGAAACAGCCACAGTTCACTCTTTAAGCATATTTTCTCATATGCTTAAACCACATTCTCATACTCTTCTTCATTATTCACTTTTAGAGCAAGAGGAGGCAGTAACAGGTATTGAATAAATTCTTATTCACTTACTTAATCTTTTTGTGTCTATGTTTCCTTACCTGTAAAATGGAGACAAGAGTAAAACATAGGCTTATTTGAGGATTCAATGACTTGATACTTCTATAACACTTAGGAAAAATACAATGTCACAATATAAGTGGTTAATAAATATTAAGTTTTGCCATTTGCTTACAATATTAAGGAACATAGGTATTTAAGTTGTTACATCTTCCTTACTGTCTCAGTCCATTGGTGCTGCAATAACACAATAGCTGAGACTGGGTCATTTATAAAGAACAAAAATTTATTTCTTACAATTCTGGAGGCTGGAAATTCCAAGATGAAGGTGCCAGAAAATTTGGTATTTTGTGAGGGCTTCTCTCTGCTTCCAAGATGATGGAAGTGTCCTCTGAGGGCACTTGAGCACATGTCTTCCCATGGTGGAGGGCAAAAAGGCCGGGCAGCCCTTTGAAGCCTCTTTTATAAGGTCATTAATCCCATTCACAAAAGCAGTGTGCTTATGGCTTAATCCCTTCCCAAAATGCCCCACCTCTTAATATCACTGGGGTTTAAGTTCCAATGTATTAATTTTGGAAGGACACATACATTCAAACCATGTGACCCACCCACACATCTCTCATATTCTCAATATAATTATGTGAACTAAAAATAAAATCCTAAGCCCTCTGCTAACTGAATTGATACATCTCATCCAAGGCGACCCCAGAAACACCTTAAAACTGAGTTCCCAACCATAATAGGATGAGAGAGATAAAGCACAAGTACACACTGGCATGATTTCCCTTCATAAATATTCATAATTCCTCCTATAGTTTGTTGAATATGTATAATTGACCACTCCTCTCAGGATAAAATCTTGTTCCTCTTGTCTGTCCTTTGAAGCATTTGTGCCTGGCTTCTGGCCAGAGCTCTGCATCCTAACCTGTTGGAATGGCCACCCAATAGGCTGCTACCCTGTATGAGAAATAAAGCTCTCCTTTTTCCAAAATATAAACCTCATTAATTGTTTTGGTTAACAAATGACGACCACTAAGGGACCCAGGGAGACCCCTGATTTCCCCTAGTGCTATCAGAGTTCAATGCACTGACATCTGCATGAACTCATCGATAGCTCAGTTGTCTCCCTAACCTTGCTGGGAGAAATTCGGGTAAGCTCCCCTGGATCCAAGATCTGCTTTTAAGATGAGATCTTGGAGACTTTATTTCTCTACACTCCTTCTCTTCATTTCTTCCCAATTCTGGTTCCCTCCATTCCCAACCCTGGAGGGAATGTCTTTGTTGGCCCTGGGTTTTTGGGGGGACTGCCCCAGTTTCCTTTGTTCTCTCCATTCTGGATCCTGGAGGAAATGTTTTTGTAGGTCCCAGGTTTTTTGGGGGGGACTTGTTGGATTCAGTTGGGCCATGAGGGTTTGTGAGGATGCTCATGTTTTGGCACTTAGGGAGGATGCTCTCATAAAGATAAGTGCAGTTATAAAAACCTTAATTCTAAGGAAATGGCCTCTGATCTACTGTCATCAGAGACACTAGTGACTAACATGCTTAAAAAACTATAATAAATCCTTGTAAATGTTTGAAATCTAACCTGAAATGATTTAACGCTTTTCCAGCCACAATAAAATCTTAGGAGACCTTTAGTTTATTTGCATGCTCAATTAAAACAAAGAGGCTATCAAACCTTCCAAAACAATGAGGATAATTGCATAATTGGTGTCTCAAGTTTTTCAAATGGAATCAAAAGTCTCTCATAGCCTCCCTTAAAGAGGGTCATTTAAAGTCAAAATAGACTCCAAAAAATGGCACACACAAAATATTTAAAGTGGACTCTTTCCTTCTTTCTTACCTCCCCTTTCATCTCTGTTTCTAACCAATTGTTTTTCTTCACAACTGGTTTTAAAAAATTGCTCCAAATGTGACCTTTGTTTTTTCCTTCTATTTAAAAAACTTTTATGATCCAGCTCCTGGAATGGGACACAGCTGCCTAACTAAATTGATTTATTCACAGAACTAAGAAATTAGCTAAAGAAGATATGAGATTATTTGTTTATTTTTTCCCCATTTATCCATATTTGGTTTTTTTCCCCTCTCTTTTGTCTATCTCTAACAACCTCTAACCCAAATTTCTCCAAAACTATCAGTTTGGCTTTTAATATGTAAATTTCTTAGCTTCAAAATGGACTAAAGACATTAGAAATGTTTTGGCCCAAAGTATATTTCTTTAACATATTTTATAATAACTGCTACAAAACTGCCTTTTATGAGAAAAAATATATATATGTAACAGAGGTCTGAGAAACAGCAAAATGTTTTATGATTGGTCTTTTTAAAATCCCCACCCTTTTGGGAATTAAAACCTGCATTCCTGCCAGATGCCAGTAATCAAAGGGGCAGGGAAATGTTCTTTGCTGTTTGTATTCTAGTATCTTAAACCACAGGATACGTCTCAACAGAATTGTCTGGACAAAGGTCATGAGATCATCCTCACCAGAAATAAGGTCTACCAAAACCACCAACTATAGCTGAACAATAGCCCGAAGCCACAACATGTGACACTGGTCACATAGACCCAAGCCCAACAACCACCCCCCCTTAAAAAGCACTGTAATTCTGCTTAAAGGCAGGATGACAGTCTTTTGAGACACTAGTCTGCCACCTGATAGGACAGCCTTGTTAAAACACTAACTAACAAGGAAAAATAAATTATCTAGCCCACAGTCTCTAAGTCATGGCATGTATCTTAACTCCTGATAAGTGAAGGCATGTATCATAACTGGCTGTCTCCAAAATTGACAGCAGGGACATTAACCTTAAACTCACTGTTCTTGAAATTAATCACCTTTCTTTTGAGATTCTTTACAGCCTGCAGAGATGTTTACACAGCAAGTAAAAGGAGCTGAGCAGGCAAAAGGATTCTCCTTTACATTCGCCAGACCAGTTCTTCTACATTCCAGAGATAAGAAAGTCTACAGGACCAGAAAAAAGGGAAAAAAGCAAACACAGCAGTTTTCCCCACTGTCTCCTGCTAAATTAATCTACAGCAATAAATTTTCTTTACCCCTTTTACAAGTCCCAATAAGGGCCCCAAAGCTGCTTGGCTTCAGAGCCATCACTCCTTTATTCCTTTCTGTGTTGAGCCCTTTCTCATTAGGAGAAAGTAAAATAAAACTTTTTACTTCTTTCTATCCTAATCTTTGTGTGAGAAATCCTTCTGTACCCATGCTGTTAGCACTTAGTGAGTTCCCCACTCTTACAGCACCCTCATTTGCTGGAAAATTAATAAACTTGTCTTTCCTTCTCCTCAAACCACTTGTCCTCATTCTTCATTCTCACTGATTTGGCCGCGGGGACAAGTACTGAACTTTCGGTAATATATATATACAGCCAGTACATTCCTTTCCTGATCTAAAAAAATTTAACTAAGTGTCTCCACTTTTGAAGGTCTGAAAAGAAACATTTGCCATCTAGTCTCTCTGAGGACTATTACCCATAAGCCTTCATGTGCATCAAGACCACCTTTTGCTAACTAGTCAAGTCTTTTTCTTTCTCTCTCTCTCTCTCTCTCCCTCCCAAAACCTGTTTTTCTGCTTTTCAAGCCTTAAATGACCTTACATTTCCTGTCTTCTTCCACCTATGAGAGACACATGAGGCTTTTTGTATGTAAAGGGCTCAGGTATGTAAAAAAAAAAAAATATATATATATATATACACACATATATACACACACACACATATTTACTTGTTTCATTCTCAATGACAAACTTATATTTATAGTTTTGACCTCTAGATTATGGTGTCTGGATAGGTAGCCATGGGGAGGACTGGAGACATGTTCTCAATGCCTAGACCAACTATAAGATGCAATCAAGCCTAAAATGGCCACTTCTTCCCTTCCCCAGCTTTGCTTCCTGACTATTCTTGAAGGGATTATACCTTCCAGGTATCCTGTCTTCTGTCCTCAACAATATACTTGGTATGTAAATTGAGGACACAGAAAGTTCCTGCCCTTCATAGCCATCTTGGATGCCATATGACTACTTAAGACCTAAAATGACTGAGAAGGACACTAGAGATGATATCTCTGTTATAATTTCAAAGTCACTTCCAATAATTTAAAATCTTAATACCATATTATGTTACATTAAAGAAGACAATCATAAAATGTCTGAATTATAAGTTAAAATACCAAAATATTAATTATTGTGAACTAAAATAAAATCTTAAGCCCCCACAGCTGACTGAATGGACCCCATCTTGGCCAAGAGGACCCCAGAAATACCCTAAAGCTAAGTTGCTGACCATGAGAAGGGAGGTCAGACATGCCTCACCATGCCCCCCCTCCCATCTTGGAGATATCCTTTGTAATTTACTAATAGGCCTTACCCAGGCAAAACAAAGCTTGAACAACACCTACAAGACTTCAATTTACTTAACAGATCATTTGAATCTGGGTATACATCTGGTATTTGTCCAGTGGCTTGTCTCAGATTAGCAGAATTTCTTATCTTAACTTAAAACATTCCAAGCCTTTAGAAAAAGCTTCATTTCTTTAACCAATTACAAATCAAAGAATCTTTAAACCCACCTATAACTGGTAAACCCATGTTTTGAGATGTTTCACCTTTTTGGGCCAAACCAATATACATCTTCCATGTATTGATTTATGAATTTACATGTAATTACTGTCTCCCAGAAATGTATAAAACCAACTTGTAACACAACCATGGTGAGTCCACTTGCTCAAGGCTTCTTGGGCATGGCTCCAGGCCATGGTCCTCACACTTGGCTCAGAATAAACATTTTAAAATTATTTTACAGAGTTTAGATTCATTTCTGTTAACATTATTAAGCATAAGTTTAAGTTTATATATTTTAACATCTCATTTTTATATAATATAGCCAATATCACCTTGATACCAAAGTCAGGAAAGGACACAACAAGAAAAGAAAACTATAGACCAATATCCCTTATGAATATAGATGAAAAAATTCTCAATAAAATCCTAGGAAACTGAATTCAAATGTACATAAAAAAAAATAATTCATCATGATCTGGTGGGCTTCATCCCCGAGATGCAGGGTTGGTTCAACACATGCAAATCTATAAATGTAATTCACCATATAAATAAAAGCAAGAACAAAGAGTATATGATCCTCTCAATACATGCAGAAAAGGCTTTTGACAAAATTCAGCATCCTTTTATGATAAGAACTCTTAACAATATAGGAATAGATGGCTCACACCTCAAAATTGTTAAAGCCATATATGATAAACCCACAGCCAATATCATTTTTGAATGGGGAAAAATTGACAGCATTCCCCTTTAAAACTGTAACCAGACAAGGTTGGCCACTATCTCCACTTCTATTCAACATAATGCTGGAAGTCCTTGCCAGAGCAATCAGACAAGACAGAGGAATCAGGGATGTGTCCAAATGGGGGCAGAAGAGATCAAACTTTCATTCTTCATGGACAATAAGATATTATATCTAGAATACCCCAAAGATTCAGCCAAGAGACTATTGGAATTGGTAAATGAATTCAGCGAAGTCTCAGGATGTAAAATCAATGCACACAAATCAGTAGCCTTCATATACGCCAAAACAGCTGAGCCGAGAAACAAATCAAAGATGCATTACCTTTCACAATAGCACCAAAGAAAATTAAATATTTAGGAACACATTTAACTTAGGAGGTGAGAGGCCTACATAGAGAGAATTATGAAACACTGAGAAAAGAAACTGCAGAGGATTTAAACAGATGGAAAACCCTACCATGATCTTGGATCAGTAGAATCAACATTATTAAAATGTCTTTGCTACCTAAAGTGATTTACAGAATCAATGCAGTCCCTATCAAAATACCAACATCACTTTTTGTGGATCTAGAAAAAATAATTCTATGCTTCGTGTAGAACCAGAGAAGACCCTGTCTAGCCAAAGCAATCTTAGACAAAAAGAACAAATTGGGAGGCATCAATCTACCAGATTTCAAACTATACTACAAGGCTATAGTAACCAAAACAGCATGGTACTGGCACAAGAACAGAGACACAGACCAATGTAACAGGACTGAGGACCTAGATATAAAACCATCCTCATACTGTCATCTGATCTTTGAAAAAGTAGACAAAAACATACACTAGGGAAAAGAATCCCTATTAAACAAATGGTGCTGGGAAAATTGGATAGCCACACATAGAACACTAAAACAATCTTAAAGAAGAACAGAGTTGGGGAATTTGCACTACCAAATATCAAGAATTATTATAAAAGTAAGGTATTTAAGACTTTGTTGTATTGGCGCGAGGACAGACAGACAAAACAAAATAGAGAACAATGAAACAGATTCAAACATATATTGATACACGATTTACAAAAAAATGATCACTGCAGTGCAATGAGGAATGAGTAGTGTTAAACCAGATATTTAAATGGTGAAAAATAGAAAGTTGTTGCAGCCTACTTCATGCTATTTGTGAAAATTAATTCCAGGTGGATCATGGATAGAAATGAGAAAAAAGAAACAAGATTTTAGAATGCAGCAACATAGGAGAATATCTTTACAGTCTTGGGATAATCAACAGTGATTTTACAGACAGAAAAAGCACAAATCAAAAAGGAAAACATTGTCAAAATGGACTACATTAATATTAAAACTTCCGTTGATCAAAGGCACCATATATAAGAAGGAAATGAGTAGAATATCTTTACTATATATATAAAATAAGTACTTTTATCCTAAATATATAAAAACTCCTAAAACCAATAAGAATAAAAAAAAGACAAAACCCTCACCCACTTCAAATAACACAAGACTGGAACAGGCATTTCCAAAATAACACATCTGAATGTCCAGCAAACATTAAAAGCTTCTCAAGCCCATTAGTCATCAGAGAAATGCAAATTCAAAACCACAGTAAAGAACTATCTCAAGAATGGAAAAATAAGCACCACATGTACTCCCTAACAATTTGGAACTAATTTATGGGCACATATGGGCACAAAAATAAGTAAGAATTGTTGGAAATCAAGAAGAGGGTGTGAGGGGAGTGGAGGAGTAAAAGCCTACATATCAAGTACAATGAACAATATTCAGGCAATGGGCACACTTATAGCCCTGACTGAAGCATTATAATGCTTTCCATGTAACAAAAATATTTGTACCCCCTTAATATTTTGAAATTTAAAAAAAATTAAAAGAAAAAAATTAATTAATTTAAAAATCACAGTGAACTACTACTATATGACCAATTACAATGGCTAAAATTAAGAAGATGAAAATACCAATGGTTGGCAAAGGCAAGGAGCAATTGAAACCCTTACACACTACTTTTAAAAACCATTTAGGGAAACTGTCATTAACTACTAAATCCAAGCACATGCTACTATATGATCCTGCCATTCTTCTCTTAGGTATTTAACCAACAGAAGTCCGTATGAAAATGAACTGTAATATATATTAAAATATAGCATTATTTGTTGTAGCCAAAATCTAGAAACCATGCAAATACCCACAGATATTTTAATGTATATCATGTGATCCCTCCTATATGGAAATTCAATTGAATGAACTGCTACACTCAGTAATATGAATACATCTCACAGACATAATAATGAGCAAGTGAACCCAGATACAAAATAATATTTACTGTGTGATTCCATTTTTATAAATTTGTAAAACAGTCAAAAGTAATCTATAATATTAGAAGTTAGTGTAATGGTTGTCATTTGGAAACAGTCGGGACTTTGAAAGGGAGAGAATATAAGAAAGTTAGCTGAGGGGCTGATAGTGCTGTCACCCAACCTGGTTGTATTGCCCGCTGTACAGAGAAGAGTAAATACACTGAGGCAGTCAGGGTTGTAATGAGGAAATGGTTTAATTCTGCAGAGCATTAAGTGGGGAGACGGGAAGAGTTTCTCAAGTCCGCCTCCCCGAGAACTTGGGAGACAGGGTTTTTAAAGATAGTTTGGCAGGCAAAGGGTTAGGCAATTGGGTTTGCTAATTGGCTGGGTTTGGGGCAAAATCATAGGGGTGTAGAAATCAACTTCTTCTGTTGAGTCAGTTCCTGGGTTGGGGTCACAGTTCCAGTTGAGTCAGTTTCTTGGTATGGCTACCGGTCTGGGTGAGTCAGCCAATCCACTGGAATTCAGGACCTGGAAAATATCTCAGAAATTATCTTTAGGTTTTGAAAAGGTGATGTCATCTACAGAGAAAGTTAAGAATCTTTATGACCACCAGCTATTTGACTCCAGAGTAGCAATTATAGAGAAGCAAACAAGGGGACAGTGGCTGATTATTATCAATATTTTTAGCTAGGCCTGTGCCTTCACAGATTTTTAGGCCCTTACCACAGTTCTTGCTTTGCACCCCTTCATTGATTTGTAAAGGGCGGTTTCAATCCCCCCCTGTGCTTTTATCCATCCTAATTCCTAAGGTGTGGGCAAATGAGAAGGGACAGGGAAGATGAATGAGCTTTTTCTTGTTGACAAGGGGCTGAGTTGGGGTTGAGCCCAGTGTAAGAGGAACAAAACTGTTTTGCAGTCATCTGTAAATATTTATGGGTGTTGGGTTTTAGACCTAAGGTTTGTGTGACAAGAACATTAGTCCTTTTATTTAGAGTCTTAGCACAGTATTTACGTGAACAGTGGACTATGAGATAGATAATGAGTCCTAGAATAAACAGTGAGAGTCTTAACTTTGAGGGTCCTTGTAGAACTGCTTTGAAGTTCTGGGGAATTTAAGTGAATATTCCTGAAAACCAATCAGGTGTGGGGTCACTGGTAGAGCCCTGTTGTAGCCCTAAACACACCTTGTTGGGAAATTTTTTTAATTTGGGTTTTACCTTTTCTTGAAGTATTTATATAGACACAGCTGGTAGTGTTTCATATTGTATAGACTTCCACTTGTTTAGCCAACAAGAAATCTAGTGCAGTCTGACTAAATAAGACTACCTGGGCAAGGGAGCTGAGGGACCTTTGTTGAGCCCTAAGGCTTTTTGTAGGTAGGGGTGTGTGTGTGTGTGTGTGTGTGTGTGTGTGTGTGTGAGATCAGTCCTAGAGTCATAGACAGGTTTTTAATCATGTCTTTGTTGGCATATATTTCATAACTAGGGACTAGTGTTTCCAGTAGGTTTTGTTACCAGGTGTCCTGGTACCTTCCTGGCAGCCCTCTCTTAAGAGGTCTATGGGAAATGTTATCTGGAGATTTGTAGCCAGGAAAGAATTCAGGATTCAATCTAAATTGTAGGCAAATATCAAAAATTCAAAAACCGTGGACAATACTAGAATCTAATAACAGGTGAACTATACTTTTTTATTTTTAAACTATATTTTTTCTAGTTTTTCATTTTTATTAAAGATGTATCATAGTAGGATCAATTTACGTGCAAAAATAAATTTTATTTTTATTATACTTGGCCTGATTATTTGTATAAAGTGTAGTAAGAATAACTATCAGCCACATAGGCTTTCTCTTTTTAAATTGTCCTTGTTGAAACCATTTTATAGGAATATCATGTTAGACTTAAAAGTCTCTCAAATCAATTCAAGGATTTATCTGTGTCATTAGATACCTGCATGAATTGAGTAAATTTCTTTTTTCTCAAGGTCCCAAAGTAACTTGGGCTTTTTGGACCTTTCAGAAAGTGACTTTGTTATTTACTACAGATCAGGAAATGTTATTGATGAGGTACCCGCCCAGTTTATTTAAAGAGCTTTTTATTGGCCTTATAAAGTTAATTTCAATTTATTAATATAGTCTGCGCACCTCTGAAAATATGCCATTTCAATCAGAGACATGGTAAAATAACCAGTGTTTTTATTTTGTCCTGTTATAGAAAAAAACAGATTCTTATTGAACTTATGTAAATAACAATATTGTCATAAATCAAGATTATTCACAAATAGTTTTTATTTATTATTTATTTATTTGTTTATTTTTGGAGACAAAGTCTTCCTCTGTCACCCCAGCTAGAGTACAGTGGCATCACTGTAGCTCACTGCAACCTCAAACTCCTGGGCTCAAGTGATCCTTGCGTCTCAGCTTCCCAAGTAGCTGAGACTACAAGACATCTGGCCCATTTTTCTATTTTTAATAGAGACAGGGAGTCACGTTTGCTCAGGCTGGTCTCGAACTCCTGAGCTCAAGCAATCCTGACGCCTCAGCCTCCCAGAGTGCTACAATTATAGGCATGAGCCACCACACCCAGCCCACAGATAGTTTTTTTAATTCTGGAGAAATCAAGTAGAGGGAGAAATAAATGTTTTAAATTTTGTTTATAAATATGTATTTTGCTATAAGATATAAATAGTTCAGAAAAAATTTTCCTGACTTCTGGAAAACAAAATCCAAAAAGATTCAGTAATGTTTTAAACAAAAAGCCATAAAAATTAGTTCAGTCCCATGTAATTAACATGTGTTCTCTTTGAGGCTGAGTTGGTAATATTTATGGACATATCAATTTTTAAATTAAAGCCCTAACAGTTTGTTTTGTTTTAGTCCAATGTTATATAATCTCCAAAGTTATCAGAAATTTGTGTTTAAGAAAACTTGTCAGTCTTTTTCATAATTTTTCTAGAATAAGTAAACTTTGCACTGTAGCCCATTTAAAAACCACTTCTTGAGAAAAATCAAAGTAAAATAATAATTATCTATGGATGTCTTACAAGAATCATGAGTAAAGAGACAATTGAAACCAAAGTGTTTGTACCCCCATAATATTATGAAATAAAAAAGAGACAATTGACAAAGAAATTTGGTTAATTTTGTGCTATATATAATTTAACATAATAACCATAATTATTACTGATAACATACACCAAGACAATTATTATTTTATAATATTGGAACAACAAGCAAGCTGAGAATCATATCAAAGACTCAATACCTTTCACAATAGCAACAAAGAAAATAAAATACCTAGGAATATATTTAACTAAGGAGATGAAAGAACTGTACAGGGAAAAATATGAAGCACTGAGGATGGAACATATATTAATAACATGTGTATATAAATATAATCCAAAGAAAGTTAAACACCATTTTATACTTGAGAATGTTTCCTGTATGGTTTTAACATACTAAATAAGCCTAATATGTCTCTTAGACTTTTAGTGGCCCTAATATTTAAAATGTTAGTTTGTTGTCAAAAAGACTGGATTTAGAATTTTGCATTTGGAAAGTTTGTCAAATATTAAAGGCTTAAAATATTTGTTCAAATTTAATCACTGTTCACTCTAAAATAATGGTCATTTATTTAATGAAAAGTGATAGTCATTAAAAACTCTAAAGGCGATACAGGAAGTTATGTGTGTGTAAACCTTGGCACTTTTAAAGTTTAGTTTTTCCAGTTAGTCAAAAACTTTATAAAGACAACACACACTATCTGGGTGATGGGCACACTTGTAGCTCTGACTCAGGAAGAGCAAAAGCAATACATGTAACCTAAACATCTGTGCCCCTGTAATACTCTGAAATAAAAAAATAACCCCCCCCCCCACACACACACAGGGATTAACTTGATAAAGCACAAAATCTTTGGGTTTTTTTAGGCCAGTAACTGAAAAGGTAAAGAGAAACGTTGTATAGTGGGATTTTTTTAATTAAAAAGGAAACAAGTTGTAGAATTAAAATCAATAAATCATGTATTTTTATTAAGAGCAAATTAATTTTTTAAAATTTTGTTTTAACCAAACATTTTTATAAATTATATCCAACTGGATCACATCAATATTTTTTAAAATATTTTACAAATTCTCTTTTATGAACTTTCTCCCAACTTGCACATACCATCTATAACATATTTAAAACTTTCTGTTTTTTTTTTTAATTTCAGAATATTATGGGGGTACACAGGTTTTGGGTACATAATTTGCTTTTGTACAGTTTGAGTAAAACATATAAGGGTGCCATTTACCCACAAGGTGTGCATTGTACCCATTAGGTGTGAATTTACCCATTCCCTCTTCCACCCTCCCACTTATTTAGATTCTGTTGAGTTTTACTTCCATATGTGCACATAAGTGTTGATCGATTAGTTCCAATTGAGTATTGAGTACATGTGGTGTTTGTTTTTCCATTATTGTGATACTTCACTTAGAAGAATGGTCCCCAGTTGCATCCAGGTTGTTAGAAAAGATAATAGATCACCATTTGTCTGG
Source organism: Daubentonia madagascariensis (assembly GCA_023783475.1). Classification (NCBI taxonomy): domain Eukaryota; kingdom Metazoa; phylum Chordata; class Mammalia; order Primates; family Daubentoniidae; genus Daubentonia; species Daubentonia madagascariensis. The sequence continues at coordinate 25,142 of JAKFHU010000448.1, read as the reverse complement.
CTGAATAGTACTCCATGGCATACATACACCCATTTTATGAATCCACTTAGGCATTGATGGCCACTTGGATTGTTTCCACATCTTTGTGATTTTGAATTGTACTACTATAAACATTCAAGTGAAAGTGTGTTTTTTTAAAGTGTGTTTTTTTCCATTGGGTAAATACCTAGTGGTGGGATTGCTGGATCAAATGGTAGGTCTACGTTTAGTTCGAGTATCTCCACACTACTTTCAATAGAGGTTGTACTAGTTTGCAGTCCCACCAGCAGTGTATGAGTATATGAGAGGTGAGAGGTTCAGATCCTGTTTCAGTCTTCTACATGTGGCTAACCAATATTCCCAGCACCATGTATTGAATAGGGATCTTTTCCCCCAGTGTGTGTTTTTATCTGCTTTGTTAAAGATCATATGGCAATATGAGGATCATTTTATATCTGGGTTCTCTGTTCTGATCCACTGGTTTATGTGTCTGTACTTATGCCAGTACCATGCTGTTTTGGTTACTATAGCCTTATAATATAACTTGAAGTCTGCTAAATTGATGCCTCACAATTTGTTCTTTTTGCTTAAGGCTGCATTGGCTATATGGGATCTTCTCTGGTTCCATATGAAGCATAGAATTTTTTTTCTAGATCTGTGAAAAATGATGTTGGTATTTTAATAGGGGTTGCATTGAATCTGTAGATCCCTTTGGGCAGTACAGACATTTTAACAATGTTGATTCTGCTGATCCATGAACATAATATCTTTGTCCATCTCTTTATATACTCTGCTATTTCCTTCCTCAGTGTTTCATAATTCTCCCTGTAGAGGTCTTTCACCTCCTCAGTTAAATATATTCCTATATATTTTATTTTCTTTGTTGCTATTATGAAATGTATCTAGTCTTTGATTTGATTCTTAGCTTGACTGTTGTTGGCATATATGAATGCTACTGATTTGTGTACATTGATTTTGTAATCTGAGACTTTGTTGTATTTATTTATCAATTCCACTAGTCTTTTTGCAGAATATTTGGGGTTTTCTAGGTATAAAATCATATCATCAGCAAAGAGCAATAGTTCTACCTCTTCTGACCCCATTTGGATACCCTTGATTTCCGTCTCTTGTCTGATTGCTCTGACTAGGACTTCCAGCACTATGTTTCGTAGAAGTGGTGATAGTGGGCCACCTTGTTTGGTTCCAGTTCTAAGCAGGAATATTCTCAATTTTTCCCCATTCAGTATGATATTGGCTGTGGGTTTGTCCCATATGGCTTTTATAATTTTGAGGTAAGTGCCCTCTATGACTATTTTGTAAAGAGTTTTTATCATAAAAGGGTGGTGAATTTTGTCAAATGCTTTTTTCTGCATCTATTGAGAGGATCATATGATCTTTGTTCTTACTTCTATTTATGTGGTGAATTACATTTATGGATTTACATATGTTGAACCATCTTTGCATCTCTGTGATGAAGCCCACTTTATTGTGATGGATTACTTTTGTGATGAGCAGCTGATTTTTGTTTGCTATGATTTTATTGAGAATTTTTGCATCAATATTCATAAGGGATATTGCTCTGTAGTTTTCTTTTTTGTTGAGTCCTATCCTGGCTTTGGTGTCAAGGTGATGTTGGCTGTGTAAAACACGTTGGGGAAGATCTCTTTCTTCTCAATGTTATGGAGTAACTTCTGCAGGATGGGAAGCAGTTCTTTTTGTAGGTCTGGCAAAATTTGGATGTGAAACCATCTGGTCTGGGACTTTTTTTTGTTTGAAAATTTTTAGTGCTTCTTCAATTTAGATACTTGATATTGGTCTGTTCAGGAATTCTATTTCTTCCTGATTGAGCCTAGGGTGGCTGTGTGTTTCCAAGGATTTGTTCATTTCTTCCATGTTTTCAAGTTTATGTGCATAGAGGTTGTTATAGTATTCAGAGATGATATTTTGTATTTCCATGTTAACAGCTGTAATTTCACTTTTTAAAACCCTGTCTGAGCTTATTAGAGTCCTTTCTTTTCTGCTTTTGGTTAATCTAGTGAGAGGCCTGTTAATTTTGTTTATCTTTTCAAAGAACCAACTTTTTGTTTCATTAATTTCCTGTATAATTCTTTTGTGATGGATTTCATTAACTTCTCATCTGATCTTGAATGTTTCTTTACTTGTACTGGGTTTGGGATAGGTTTGCTCATCCTTTTCCAGTTCTTTAATATGATTCATTAGATTGTTGATTTGTGATCTTTCTGTCTTTTGGATGTGGGAATTTATGGCTATAAATTTTCCTCTCAGGACTGCTTTAGCTGTATCTCACAGATTTTGATAACTTGTGTCCCCTTTATTGTTTAGTTCAAAGAATCTTTTGATTTCCATCTTAATTTCCTCTGTGATCGGACTATCATTCAGCAGAAGGTTGTTTAGTTTCCATGACTTTGTGTACAGATGAGTGTTCCTGTTGGAGTTGATTTCAAATTTTATTGCACTGTTGTCTGAGAAGATGCATGGTATAATTTCTATTTTTTAAATTTGTTGAGACATGTTTTGTGGCCTAGGATGTGATCAGTCTTAGAGAATGTCCCCTGAGCTGATAAGAAGAACTTATATTCAGTGGTATTGGGGTAGAATGCTCTGTAAATGTCTACTAGGCCCATTTGCTCTAGAGTTCTATTTAACCCATTGTTTCTTTGTTTACTTTCTGTTTGGAGGATCTGTCCAGTTCTGTCAGAGAGGTGTTAAAATCCCTGGCTATTATAGTGCTGCTGTTTATCATTTTGTTTAGATCAAGTAGGATTTGCTTTACGAATCTGGGCATGCCTGTGTGAGGTGCATAAATATTTAGTGTTGTTATGTCTTCTTGTTGAATTGTTCACTTTACCCTTATATAGTGACCATCTTTGTCTTTCATTATTTTTATTTATTTGAAGACTATGTTATCCGATGTAGGAAGTGCTACACCAGCTTTCTTTTGGTTTCCAATTGCATAGGATATTGTTTTCCATCCCTTCACTTTGAGTCTGAATGAGTTCTTGTGGGTTAGGTATGTTTGCTGGAGACAGCAGATAATTACCTGGTTTTTTTTTTAATCCATTCAGCCATCCTATGTCTCTTTGGTGGGCAGTTCAAGCCATTCACATTTATTGAAAGAATTGATATGTGGGGTGTACTTCTGTTCTCCCTGCTGAGTACAACTTTGTTGCTTTGTTTTATCTCTTGAGCCATTGTGGCATCTGACCTTTGATGTTTAGCTTTTGGGTGATTTTACATGGGTGGGTGTCTACTGTTCTGATCCATGTATAATGCAGACCTTACTGCTTGATGCAGGGCAGGGCTGGACTTGGAAAATTTCCTCAGTGTTTGCTTATGTGGAAAAGAATTTCTCATCAAATGTGAAACTTAGTTTTTCAGGATACAAAATTCTAGGCTGGAAGTTGTTTTGTTTAAGAAGACTGAAGATGGGACCCCTCTCCTCTGTTGATTGTAAAGTTTCTGCTGAGAAGTCTGCTGTTATCCTGATGGGTTTTCCATTGTAGGTCAGTTGTTGCTTATGTCTAGCTGCTTGTGGAATTGCCTTTTTCACCTTGAGTTTGGCCAGGTTGAATGCTATGTGCTTGGAGATATTCTATTTGCTATGAATCTTCCCAGAGTTCAATGACCATCTTTTCTCTGGATGTCTGGATCTCTGGCAATACTGGGGAAGTTTTACACAATGATTCTCTCAAATAGATTTTCCATGCCTTTAGCACTTTCGTCTTCTCCCTCGGGGTACCTATAATTCGCATGTTTGGTTGCTTCACAGAGTCCCACATCTCTCTAAGTAATTGTTCTGCCCTGTTGTTCTCTTCTCTGCCTCTTTAAATTATTCGGTTAGCTTGAGAGCCTTGTCTTCAAGTTCTGAGATTCTTTCTTCTCCTTGGCTTATTCTGTTGCTGAAACTTTCTGCTGCATTTTTAAAATCCCTGAATGACTCTTTCATTTTTTTAAGTTCTATTATATCCTTCCTAATTTTTTCAAGCTCTTCAGTGACTTCTTCATTAATTTCCTGAAATTTTTTTTGGGCCTTCTTTTTGGTTTTTACCTGTCTCTTCCATTCCATTCATCTAATTTGCCATCCATATTCTGAATTCCATTTCTGTCATTTCAACAAATTCCTTGTAGTTGGAGTTAACTGCTATAGCTCCTTTGTGATCCCTTGGGGGTGTTGATTTGTTTTGATTTTTCAGTTGCCAGGGTTCTTTTGCTCCTTTCTACTCATCTGAACCTTATTTTCTGAGTTCTGGTTTAATAGGTTTTCAGGACTCCTGTTCCTTGCTGGGAACTCTCTAGATAGTTGTAGGATGTTCAACTTGGGAGCTGGATGAGACTCTTTTATCTGAGGCTGATGTTGTGGGGATTGCTCTTCCAGAGTCTCCCCACAGAGATAACTGCAGCAGCTGGATAAGTTTGTCATATATTCCTGGGTGTGGGTGATTGCTCAAAGCAGGTCACAATGTGCTGTGGGCTTGATGTTGGGGGGTCCCTTGTGGGGTGCTGACTTTGAAGTAGCTCTTCCAGCCTTTGTTTGGTGGTAGAGGTTCTTGGGTGGGGTCTTGGGGTCCAGGTGTAGCACTGGAGACTTGGAGATGGTGTCTCAGGAATGGCAAGATTTTTGGATGCACAGGGGCAGAGACACAGGCTCTGACGTGAGAGCCTCAGAGCTGGGACTAGGAAGGAGCCATGAGCAGACTTCTGTACAAGGCCTCTGAGCCAAAGGTGGGTCTGTATAGATGGCAGATCTATCCTACCTGGATGGCGGTGGTGGGGCCAAGTAGGCAGGAGGCAATTGGGGCCTGGAGCATGGAGTCAGTGTGAGCAAACAGCTGGCAACTCCACAGGTGCTGGGGTACTGCTAATGCCAAGTCAGGTGGGCTGTTGTTAGCTCTGGCAGCCCAGGGACCATGGGACTCCCCACGCTCCTCTCAGAGCCTGCCAGTATGGCCACCGCAAGCCTCTCAGTTCAGAGCCTGCTGGACTTCTGCATGAGAGCCTCTGACCTGGGACTCAGATGAGCTGGAATCAAAGCCTCTGAGCAGGGGCTCTGAGTCAGAAGTGGGAGCTGTGTAGGTGGCTGGCCAACCTGACCTGGAGGGCGGGATCAGTGCCAGGCAGGCAGTAGGTGACTGGGGCCTGGCAGCCAGATTCAAGTCTGAGCAAGCTGCAGGTTGCTTCTTAGGCACAAGGGTCCTGTGGATGCCAGGTCAGATGTGCAAAAGTTGCAGCTCTCCATGCCCCATCCAGGACCTACTAAAGTGGTTTCCCATAGTCTCTCAGGACGGAGCCTGTTGCGCCCCAGCATGACAGCCTCCAAGCCTGGACTGGGTTATAGCCAGAAGCAAAGCCTCTGAGCAGGGGCTCTGAGCCAGGAGTGTGGGCCATGTAGATGACAGGTGACCAGACCTGGAGGGTGGTGTCATGGCCAGGCAGACAGGAGGTGGCTGGGACCTGGAGGGTGGATTCAGGGCCAAGTAAGCTACAGGCTGCTTCTTAGGTACAAGAGTCCTGCAGATGCCAGATCAGATGTGCAGAGGTGTTGGCTTTCCATGCTCCACCTAGAATCTGCTGGAGTGGTCACCCAGAGCTGCTAAGAATGGGGACTGCTGCTCTCTGGTCAATTCCTGCACCCAGGTCCCTCTGTGCTCTAGGAATGAAGCAACTGGCTTTAAGTTCCAGGGTACAGCTCAGGGAAGCCACAACTCAGTCCACTCACTCCCCAGCCTTGTGTAGACCCAGCACAGTGCACCCAAGAGTAAAGGATGGTTTCAGCTGTTGCCTGATCCCCACAGCCCCTGTTGTCTAGTGCAACATCTTTGCACAGACACCAGGCACGTCCATGTCTGAGCATGTAGGAGGTCTGCAGGGGTGGTGGGTGCCATCTTGCAGTTTGGTCTGCACTGCACTGACAGGGTGAACATGGCACTCCCACACTCTATTCTGCTATTGTTCTCCTCGTGTTGTGTAGTGTTTGTATATGTATCACCCTGTCACGTTTTTTTCCACAAGGAGTGTCTCACATTGCTTATCCATTAATTCACAACTCTGCTTCCAGGATGAGAGATCTGTACATAGGCAATTGCCTGCATCTTTTACTTCTTTCCTTGGGAGCAGCGAGCTGGGAGGCTGCCTCAAGTCTGCCATTTTTTTTTTTTTTTTTTTTTTTTTGGTGCAGAAGCTTTTTAATTTGATCAGGTCCCATTTATTTATTTTTGTTGTTGCCGTGATTGCTTTTAGGGTCTTCTTCATAAATTCTTTGCCTAGGCCTATAACTATAAGAGTTTTTCCAATATTTGCTTCTAGGATTCTTATAGTTTCATGCCTTAGGTTTAAGCCTGTTATCCATGATGAATTAAATTTTGTGAGTGGTGAGAGGTGTGGATCCTGTTTCAGTCTTCTACATGTGGCTATCCAATTTTCCCAGCACCATTTATTGAATAGGGATTATTTTTCCCAGTGTATTTATTTGTGCACTTTGTCAAAGATCAGATGGCAATATAAGGATAGTTCATATCTGGGTTTTCTGTTCTGATACATAGGTCTATGTCTCTGTTTTTGTGCCAGTACCATGATGATTTGGTTACTATTGCCTTGTAGTATAGCTTGAAGTCTGGTAAAGTGATGCCTCCTGATTTGTTCTTATTACGTAAGGTTCCATGGGCTGTTTGGGGTCTTTCCTGGTTCCATACGAAGTGTAGAACTATTTTTTCCTAGATCTGGGAAAAATGACATTTGTATTTAAATGGGGACTGCATTGAATCTGTAAATCACTTTAGGTAGTATAGACATTTTAACAATGTTGATTCTGCTGATCCATGAGCATAATGTTTTTCCATATGTTTACAATATCTGCAATTTCTTCCCTCAGTGTTTTGTATTTCTTCCTGTAGAGATCTTTCACCTCCTTAGTTAAATATATTCCTAGATATTTTATTTTCTTTGTTGCTATTATGAAAGTTATTGAGTCTTTGATTTGATTCTCAGCTTGGCTGTTGGAATATTTGAAAGCTACTTATTTGTGTACATTGATTTTTTAACCTAAGACTTTTCTGTATTTATTTATCAATTCCAGGAGTCTCTTGGTTGCATCTTTGGGGTTTTCTAGATATAAGAGCATATCAACAGCAGAGTGATAGTTTGAATTCTGCTGCCCCCTTTTGGATACCCTTGATTTCCTTCTCTTATCTGATTGCTCTGGTTAGGACTTCTAGCACTATGTTGAATAGAAGTGATGATAATGGGCAACATTGTATGGTTCCAGTTCTATGTGGGAATGCTTTCAATATTTCCCCATTGAGTATGATGTTGGCTGTGGGTTTGTTGTATATGGATTTTACAATTTTGAGGTATGTACCATCTATGGCTATTTTGTGAAGTGTTTATATCATAAAAAGATGCTGAATTTTGTTGAATGCTTTTAGTGCATCTATTGAGAGAATAATGTTGTCTGTGTTTTTGCTTCTACTTATGTGATGTATTACATTTACAGATTTGTGTATGTTGAACCACCCTTGGATCTCTGGGATGAAGTCCACTTGGCCACTGTGAATTATTTATTTGATGTGCAGCTGATTTTGGTTTGCTAAAATTTTATTGAGAATTTTTGCATCTATATTCATAAGGGATATTAGTGTGTAGTTGTCTTTTTTTGTTGTGTCCTTTCCTGGCTTTGTTATCAAGGTGATATTGGCTTCACAGTATGAGTTGGGGAGGATTCCTTCCTTCTCAATGTTGTGGCATAATTTCTGCAGTATAGCTACCAGTTTTTCTTTGTGGGTTTGGTAAAATTGGGGCGTGAAACCATCAGGCCCAGGACTTTTTTTTCTTAGAAGATTTTCTAGTGCTTCTTCAATTTAGATGGTTGATATTGGTCTGTTCAGGAGTTCTATTTCTTCCTGATTGAGCTTAGGGAGGTTGTGTGTTTCCAAGAATTGGTCCCTTTCCTCCACGTTTTCAAGATTATGTGCATAGATATTCTTATAGTATTCAGAGATGTAGTTTTGTATTTCTGTGATATCTGTTGTGATTTATCCTTTTTCATTTGTGACTAAGCTTATTATACTCCTTTCTTTTCTGTTTCTGGTTCATCTAGCAAAAGGCCTGTCACTTTTACTTATATTTTCAGAGAACCAACTTTTTGTTTCATGAATCTTCAGTATAATTCTTTTGTTCTTCATTTCATTTACTCTTGCTCTGATCTTGGATTTTTCTTTTCTTCTGCTGGGCTTGGGATTGGTTTGCTCTTCCTTTTCCAGTTCCTTGAGATGATTCATTAGATTGCTGATTTGTGATCTTTGTATCTATTGGATGTGGGCATCTAAGGCTATGAGTTTTCCTCTCAGGACTGCTTTTGCTGTATCTCACAGATTTTGGTAACTTGTGTCCTCATCATTTAGTTTGATGAATCTGTCAATTTCCATCTATATCTGCTCCTTGACTCAACTATCATTCAGCAATAGGTTGTTTTGTCCTAACTTTTTCTTTTCTTAAATAACCAGTTATTTTATTTTAGGATAAATGTTTACCATACAAGATTCATTTTTATATAATATTATTCTTTTTTATGTTTAGCCTTTCTTACCAAAATTATATTTTAATATTTATAGCCTTTTTACATCTCTGTCTCTTATTTCACTAATTATGTTTTATCTCATTTTTATTAAAAAAAATATATATATTTCAGAATATTATGGGGGGTATAAACACTTTGGTTACATATATTGCCTATGCACTGCCCAACTCAGAGCTATAATCACGAACATCCCCCAGACAGTGCAGCCCGCACCCATTAGGTGTGAGTTTTCCCATCCCCTACACCTCCTTTCCACCTGCCCAACCTCTGATGAATATTATTTCCATGTGTGCACATGAATATTGATCAGCTAGTAACAATTTGATGGTGAGTACCAGTGGTGCCTGCTTTTCCATTCTTGTGATACTTTGCTTCAAAGAATGGGCTCTAGCTCCATCCAGGATAATACCAGAGGTATTAATTCACCATTGTTTTTTATGGCTGAGTAGTACTCCATGGTATATATATACCACATTTTATTAATCCACACTTGTATTGATGGACACTTGGGTGGTTTCCACATCTTTGCTATTGTGAATTGTGCTGCTATAAACACTCAAGTGCAGATGTCTTTATTATACAATGTCTTTTTTTTCCTTTGGGTAAATACCCAGTAGTGGGATTGCTGGATCAAATGGTAGTTCTACTTTTAGTTCTTTGAGGTATCTCCATATTACTTTCCATAGAGGTTGTACTAATTTTCAGTCCCACCAGCAGTGTATGAGTGTTCCTATCTCTCCACATCCACGCCAACATTTGTTGTTTTGGGACTTTTTGATATCAGCCAATCTCACTGAAGTTAAGAGATATCTCGTTGTGGTTTTGATTTGCATTTCCCTGATGATTAGAGAAGTTGAGCAAATATTATATGAACACCTTATTAAAAAGGGAAAACCAAATTTTACATTTGTATTAGTGTGTTAATTATAAAGTTAATTTTAATAAAATCTTATAAACAAATCCATATAACCTTAATTAATTTGACCATAAGTTAAGATTTTATAAACCTTTTACAACCTTTTTTAAAAAACTTTTATATCCACTTAGTTTTGATTATCATTTATTTATTTAATATAAAACAGTTTTTAAAACATGTCAATTAGACACAATTCCCTTTTTAAACAAAAAGTATATTTTTGTGACTTATAACCTTTCTTATGAAACATAAATCTTATTTTTATATAAAATTATTCTTATTTTGTTTTAATTACATATATTAATCATAATGTCAACTCTTAGAAAAAACTATGAAATTAAAATAACTTTGAACTGTAATCAGTCCCCAATTTTTATTAGCACATCTAAGTATATTTAGTATTTTTATATCATATAAAAATGTGATGTCAAGGTATATAAACTTAAACTTTTTAACAATTAATGTTTTGGTATTTTATCTTATAAATGACTCAAACATTTTACGATTATCTTCTTTGACTTAACATAACATGACTTTAAGGTTTTAAGTTATCAAAAAGAATTTTGAAACCATAACATAGGAACCATTCTTCATGTCTTTCTTGGTCCTCTCAGTTCTCACATAGCCATGTGACATCAAAGATGGCTATGAAGAATAGGGCCTATCTATGTCCTCAATTTTCATACCAAGTATAGAGTTTAAGCCAGAAAATAGGATGTCTATAGGATCCAATTTTTCCCAGAATAGCCAGGAGGCAAAGCTGAGTCAAGGGATATGGGCTATATTGGGCTAGATTGTGCCTTGTAGCTGCTTGTCTAGGCACTGAGGACATGTCCCCAGTCCTCTCCATGGCCACCTATCCAGACCCCAGAATCCAGAGGCTTGAAACCAAAAACATAAGCTCACAGCCAAATCTAGCAAAATTTAAAAATATTACAGAAGCAGCATTTTTATGATCTTAAAACATCTAAATTTTAATAACAATTTTAAAACCAGTTTTACTTACCAAATAAATAAAAGATTATCAAAGTCACATGAACTAACAGGCAATTGAATTTTTTCTATTTTTCTGATAAAATATTTGATTTAAGTGCTTAATATTTTAAGCTAATTAATTATAATTCTTTTACATATATTGGTAGTAAAATATCACATACATATGACATATGTAGACACACAGACAGACAGAAGTAGATCTTATAGCTTTTATGAAGAATTTTTAGTTGCCAGCTTTTTATATATATTTCAGGTTATCAGTCTTTTACTTACCTATTTTATTATCCCAAGTAAGTGTTTGCTATGCAGCAATTTGCCTTCTAAAAAGATAACTCCTAGGTGAAACATGGCTGAAAATTTGTATTTTGAAAGCATAGAGCTAGGACTTTAGGCCTAAATATTATACTATTATTTGCTCATATCTAGGAAAAAAAAATTGTATGTAAAGTCCCAGTTAAGACAAGATGGCCAGAAAAAGTACCCTAAACAAAGGTAAGACCTATGATGTAAATTTAGAACAATGGTAAGAGTTTCTAGTGACTCAGTCTTCCCTACCAGACACTCTTATAGACAGAAATTTCCTTTTTTATAGATATAATTTTTTTTATAAAAGGGTTTCAAAATACCCAATTAAGTGCCAGGTGTGGTGGCTCACACCTGCAATGCCAGTACTTTAGGGGGCCAAGGTGGGAGCACCATCCGAGGCCAGGAATTTGAGACCAATCCGAGTGACAAAGCAAGACGCCCATCTCCACAAAAAAAAAAAAGAAAAAAAAATCAGCCGGGCATGCTGGCACATGTCTATAATCTTAGCCACCTGGGAGACTGAGGCAGGAGGATTGCTAAGCCAGTTAATAATCAGACTCAATCTGATTTAGACCCAGTACAGTTTGTCTTGCAACTTTCAAACCAGTTAGGATCAAAAATTTGCTCAAAATCAGAGAGCTCAAAATACAAATCTGTGGAGCTTCAGAATCTAAGAGAGAACTTACCCATGAGCCACAGTTCTGTTGAGAGAGTAATCGGCACAACCTGTTGGGTATCTTGCTTGCCCACTTGGTGTTCCTGGGGGGGGGGTTCTCTGGGAGCTCTACTATAGTATCCATCTCTGAGAAATTAAATTTAACAGAGTTTAATTGAGCAAAGAACAATTCACATATTGGGCAGCTGAACCAGAACAAGTTCAGAGAAAGTCCAGTGCTGCCACATGGTTAAAGAAGATTCATGGGCAGTACAGTTCAGCATTTGCCTTAAAGAGTTTGAACAATTGGCCGCCTTTGCTTGACCACGCTGGGTGATCAGCAAAGAGGAAGGAGTAGGGAGGAGTGAAAGTAAATGGAGCCAACTCTAGCCAGGACAAACAGCTGACACTTTTGCTTTTGAAGATTTTAACTAAAGTACCCTTCTAAGTGAAACTGATAAGTCTTAACCCAGGTTATAACTTAATCAAGGAAACAAGAGGTGTCTCCAAAGAGGTAGAAAACAGTTTTTATGAGATCTTTTAAAAAGTCATAAAAATGGCTCAAAGAAAGGAAAGTTTCACTAGCATCAACAAATGGCACAAGTTACATAAATACCAAACCAGAACAAGTTTATTCCCTGCCCAAGAATTGAACCTAGGCTGTGGAAGCAAAAGCACAGAACTTTAAACATTAGGCTACGAGGTAAATTGGCCTCTGCCTTCATTTTCACAGGGACAGTGTTTAAAGGATTTTTATTTTCATTTTAGATCAGACAGTTGCTCTTCAATTTTGTCAAGAGAATTTTTAAGGCTAGCCACAAAATTGCTACATGTTCTTCTTTTAGTGCTGATTTTTTCATAAATACAAATAAAGCAATTGCTTACAATAAGAGATCTCTGAAATCTATTTTTTTAAATTGAGGAGTCTTTAATTTAAAGGATCCATTTTTGGCCATTAATTTTTAATGATGTACTTATTTTAAAGTTAATATCTAAGCAAAAAATCCTTTCAAAACAAGTCAAACCAAAAATTCAAGAGTATTCTTCTAGACAGACTCCCTGTTCTCCATGCAAATATGGAGAAGTCTCTCCAAGACAAGACTCCTCTTATAATATAGGGAAAGCCAACCAGGACCCACGAAGGAGCCACAATGCTTCCAGAGAGGCCAAAAACTCCGGAGAAGGAAGTGGGTGTCGGGTGTTTTGATCACTTACCAAAGACGTCTTCTAGTTCCAGAAACCATTTCTTCAGTGCAGACAGATCCAAGCACTGTGGGACGACAACATCCCACCAGTAAGGATAGTGCCAGAGATGGCCCTCAGTTCAGGTGAACTGGGCAGCCACTAGGGGGCACCTCTAAATCTGTGCCAACGGTGAAAGGCCACCGAACTGTGAGTAAGCACCCACGGGACGATCCTGGACAAGCCCCCAGTTTTTTGCCACCTAACTGGGTTGTATTGCCTGCTGCAGAGAGAAGAGCCAATACACTGAGGCAGTCAGGGTTGTAATGGAGAAAGGGTTTAACTCCACTGAGTGTTAAACGGGGAGATGGGAGGAATTTCTCAAATCTGCCTCCCCAAGAATTTGGGAGACAGGGTTTTTAAAGATAGTTTGGCAGGTAAAGAATTACGCAATTAGGTTTGCTAATTGGCTAGGTTTGGTGCAAAATCATACAGGTGTAGAAATCATCTTCTTGTGTTGAGTCAGTTCCTGGGTTGGGGGTCACAATCCCAGTTGAGTCAGTTTCTTGGTATGAGCTGCTGGTCTGGGTGGGTCAGCCAATCCACTGGAATTCAGGACCTGGAAAATATCTCAGAAACTATCTTTAGGTTTCAAAAAGGTGATGATATCTATAGAAAATGTTAAGAATCTTTATGACTACCAGCTACGTGACTCCAGAGTAGCAATTATAGAGAAGCAAACAAGGGCACAGTGGCTGATTATCAATATTTTAAGCCAGGCCTGTAACTTCACAAAGTTTTAGGCCCTTACCACAGTTCTCACCTTGCACCCCTTTATTGATTGGTAAAAGGTAGTTTCAGTAGGGTTCAATTTCTTGAGCAAGGTGGTAGTTACACAGTTCTACTTTCATATTTGTGAAAATTCATCAAATTATACACTCATATTTGTGCACTTTTCTGCATGTATGTTATACTTCAATTAACATATTGAAAAAATAAGTTTTATAAATGAAACAATATGTGAAATAGTATGTGGTTGTTTGAAATAAAATAAAATAAGAAATAATTAAAACACATAGCTTCAAAAATGTTAACATATGGACAATTAATCTGATTGCATATTGAAAAATTATTTTTCTCTGTTGAACAATCAACAAATATCAAATAAGTAAAAATCAAAAGTGAATTAGTTCTGTAGAGCAAAGCAAACAACAAAATGAAAAGGCAGCCTACAGAATGAGAGAAAATATATGTAAACCATGTATCTGATAGAGGGTTAATGTCAAAATTATAAAAGGAACTCCTACAACTCAATAGGAAACAAAACAAAACAAAGAGAAAAAAACAAATAATCCAATTTAAAAATGGGCAAATGAACTGAAGAGACATTTCTTCCAAGAAGACATAAAAATGGCCAAAAATAGATGAAAAGGTGCTCAACATTATTAATCATCAGGCAAATGCAAATCAAAAGCACCTTGAGTTATCACCTCACACCTGTTAGAATGACTATTATCAAAAAGCAAAAACAAGGACAAAGCATAACAAATGATGGTAAAGATGTGGAGAAAAGGGAACCAATATACACTGTTGGTGAGAATGTAAATTGGTGCAGCTACTATGAAACCATTATGGAGTTTCCTTAAAAATTAAATAAAACACATAGATCCAGCATCCACTTCTGTATGTCCAAAGAAATTGAATCAGATTCGAAGAGATACTGCACCCTAGTTCATTGCAACATATCACAATGGCAGACTGGAGCAACCTAATGTCATAGAGGAGAAGAAATGGTAACATACAATGAAATATTTATTCAGCCTTAGAAGAGAAAAAAGAAACTCCTGTCATTTGTGACGAAATGGCTGTACTTGGAGGACATACTAAGGAATAGTAAGATGCAAAGGACAATACTACCACTTATGAGAATCAAAATAGCAAACCATACAAGCAAGTAGGATAAGGTTGCCACAGGACGGGAAGAGAAGTATAGTGAAACAGTACAAGTTTATTATGAGATGAATAAATTCTAGAGATCTACGGACAGCAATGCTACATAATAATACTTGTATATTGACTGCTAAGAGGCAGGCTTATGTTAGTGTCTTACACAAATATATAAGTGAGAGATACTGGCTGGTAACATCCAGGGGGGCTCCAACATTTCTGCCCATTGCATGTTGGTATTGGAGTTGGCAGCAAAGCTTTGGTTTTATAGAAAAGGAACACAGCAAGATCAGCTTCAATAGTGAACATGGGTCTCTCATGGCCAGCAGGTTTCTCCAGGTAGCCAACAGAGCAATGTGCCTATGGCACACCCCTGCCCTTTTATCTCTTGGTAACAAAATGTTCCAGGCCCAAGGTCTATATACGTACATAGCTGAGTGGTCAAAAGACTGCGGGCATGACTGCCTTTCCCAACAAATAACAATAATAACAACAATAAAGAGAGCAGGAGGACATTTTAAAAGAGTGAGTTAGTGAATTAAATGATCTGAATCAAATATCCACTGTAAGAGGAAAAGAAAAACTTCTTTAAAGAATATTTCTTGGGGAAAACACTGCCTACTCAGAGTGTCAAGTAAAATAAATGACTAATTTGACTACATTTTGGCATTTCATATGCAGGACTTCAATTAAAGAAATTTCTCTCTTCACTGGTATTATGTATTCTGTATGATTTTTTATGTAGCTCCTATTAGAGACAATCATGAAATACTGCAATAATGTCCATTTGATGTCTTTATATTGCTAAGCATAACTGGAAAATACCAGAGAATATTCAAATAGTGCCTCTGATCTTTCTGTCCAGATGCTGTTGATCAAAGACTTTTAAGAAAGTAAAAAACATGTGGCTCTATTGTAAAAATGATCCTTATTTTTTTAACCATAGTACATCCTTTTTTCAATCTTTGGGAATTCTCAATGCTTTTTACTACTGCCTTATTATGAATATATGAATGGAAAGTTAATGAAATGTTGGCTGCAGATCCATGTGACATTTTACCTTCGTAAAATATTTTTGCTGTTGTTGCAGAAGAATCTATTATGAATCATATTCAGCATTACCTTCCGAATAAAATATTATGAAATATTATATTTAAGGATTGTGAATATTTTGTATTTGTATTTCAAAGTTTAAATGCTATCAAATGCCATTTGTAAAAATAAAATATAACACCATTTAGCCTATATTTTAAAGTAACAATTAATGACTTAATACTTTAGATGGAGTTTTAAAACATAGGTTTCTATATGTTTATATAATATGTAAGACTATATTCAGCAGTAAACTTGATAAATATAAACGGATAATTTTAAATGATGGAATCAAATAGCTTTTTTCCTGCGAATTTGATTTGAGATATAAAATCTACTTAATGTCTCAGTCCCCAATTTTTTCCAAGCTATCACTGATCTATGAACATGGGTGGAGCCTGCCTAACTTTCTCCATTTTCAAAGTAGCCAACATTTTAAGGCTATAATTCTAAACATTTATCTAAATAAATGTTAACAGAGCTCTAAATTTTATTACTTCCAACATACAGAGATGACTGAGACATACTCAAATAATGTAGAAAAATGTCCTCTCATGTAACAAAATTAGATTTGGTCAAAACAATTATTTTATTTCAAAAAATTTAGTGGGTACAAGTGTTTGTTTTTTTGTTACATGGATAAATTGTATCATGCTGAAGTCAGGGCTTTCAGTGTACCCACCACCAGAACAGTGTACATTGTACTCAATAGGTAGACCTTCATCCCTCACCACCTCCCAACCTCCAATGTCTATTACTGCTTTTTATGACCGTGTATATCCTTCATTTAGCTCTGACTTATAAGTGAGAACATATGGTATCTATTTTTCAATTCCTCAGATACTTCACTTAGGATAATGGTCTCCAGTTCCATCCAAGTTGCTGCAAAAGACATTATTTCATTCCTTTTCAAGGCTGAGTACTACTCCATGGTGTGTGTGTGTGTGTCTGTATACACACAACATTTTCTTTATTCACTCACCAGTTGATGGGTACTTAGGTTGATTCCATCTCTGCTATTGTAAATTGTACTGTGATAAACATTTGGGTGCTGGCGTCTTTTTTATAAAATGACTTATTTTCCTCTGGGTAGATACCCAGTAGTGAGATTGCTGGATTGAATGGTAGAACAATTTTTAAATGGAGATAAAATATTAAAATTTTACTATTCTCATAAGGCATAACAACTGATGGAAATTATTGTTAAAGTTGCAATAAAATAATTAATAATTAGAACCAGGAAGCCCACAATCACATGTAAATTTAAGGGAAAAATGCTAAATCTTCTTAGAAATAGCAAGTGCTAAGACTTGACTCTAGTTGGTGTTAACTAAGTGGTGCTGGCAATTTCGACAAGAAAGGACTCACTATGGCAGCACTGAAGTTCATACTAGCTTGGGATAAACTGCTGCTGCTCCATTCACCAGAATTTCCATTAGGGCTTTCTCCTCTGGCCAATTTCCAAGCAGACATGTGGCCAGTTTCGTTCTGTCATGTGAGCTAAACCTCACCCTGAAGTTATCTTCCTACACTATATTGTAAACAGAAGACAGAGGTTAGTCTTGTTTGAAATAAATAGCTTTCTTTTGCTATTATGCTATAGGGAAAACATCTGAGATTTGAAATTCTGTTTGTTTTTATCTTTTGTGATCATTTTACACCTGGAATACTTAAAATTGTTTATCATTAAATAAAGTTGTTTTATTTTGCTCTTCTCGAACAGACTTTTTCCTACTTTACAAAAATGTTAAGCTATTATTTTTTACCCAGAAATCAAAACACTTGCTTGTCTACCAGGACCCCAACCCCAGAGCATTGCTGAACTTTTAGGTTCCTCCATATTAAATTCTAACTTTAAGCCCCAAATGTTACATGGCATTAATTACTATTCCCTTCCTTCCATCTAGTGTGTATATATAATAAAGTTATCTTCAAAATAATGTCCTTAACTTTCCAGAAAATTAAATTTTTCAATAATGTCTTGTAAGAAGAAAATTAATTTCACACACAAAGGGTAGGCTTAATACCTTTTCTTATTTCTAAAATGAGGGAGGTAAGTATAAAATCTCTTATAGGTATTAGATTCATCAAGTCGAAGGTTGCAATCTAGAAATAAATTTTTAAAATCCTATTTCATAATTGATTTTCAAATTTTTGCTACACTTTATCAAATCTACTTCTCAGATACCTGTCAAAGCTTTAGTTTAGAACAATTTTGTTCTAACATTTATCTCTAAACAAACTTATAGATTCTGAGGAAATACAATATTTGATGATACTCTGTATATTGACAACCTCTCATCAAAGTTCATGTCCACACACAGAAAATCATTCTTCTTATTCTGGTAAATCTATAATCTACTTCTTAGAACTCTGTTATACATTAGTTTTAATAGTTTCCCATCTAGATCATATCTTTGAACATAAGGACATTACCTGTCACATAATATATACTCAAATATATATTTTAATGGATTAATGAGTTATACATAGGTGTAATACCTCACAATACCTCATATATCAGGTATTCAATATGTAAGTGCTGATTGGTAACTTAGTAAACAAATATAATAGATGGTTTTAAGGGATTCACAAATTGTTGGTGCTTTTAGGCATCCTGTACACTTTTTTTTAAAATTTCAGAATATTATGGGGGTACAAACTCTTTGGTTACATATATTGCCTATGCGCTGCCCAAGTCAGAGCTACCATCATGAACATCTCCTAGAGAGTGTGCCCTGCACCCATTAGGTGTGAGTTTTCCCATCCCCTCCACCTCCCTCCCACCTGCCCGACCTCTGATGAATATTATTTCCATGTATGCACATAAGTATTGATCAGTTAGTACCAATTTGATGGTGAGTACCACTGGTGCTTATTTTTCCATTCTTGTGATACTTCACTTCAAAGAATGGGCTCTAGCTCCAACCAGGATAATACCAGATGTGTTAATTCACTGTTGTTCCTTATTGCTGAGTAATACTCCATGGTATACATATACCACATTTTATTAATCCACTCATGTACTGATGGGCACTTGGGTTGTTAGGTTGTGCTTTGTTTTAAAATACTGAACTGGGATATTTTCTTTAGAAAAATTGACAGTTAAAAAGAGTTTTGTATGTCTTTAAATGTCAGCAATTAAGATTAAGAAATTATTCTACTTGAAATTGTAGAACTCCTATCAAATTTACCATCAAATACAGTATAGTTCCTGGAAAGATATTCACACTCCTTTAATTTTTCACTCTTCCCTTTTTTTGTACTCCTTTTAGAGTTACCTCTTTTAGAGGACAGGGGAAATACAAAATGGAAAGACTATTGTAGGTGTTCTCATGATTCTCATGCTATCACTTGGTTCATGATTCTGTCTAGTGACAGAAGAGATTAAAAGTAAGGAGCCCCAATGAGCCAATCTCACACAGATCCAGGGATATTGGACTTCTCACAATCCTACTCTTCCCTGCTCTAACTGCGACAAACACAAATAAACTCACTCCTGTAAAGCTTTCATGATGAATTGCTGAAATCCATGACAAAATATTATCCCTCAAACTATGATGCAGTCCTTTATAATACATAGATTATTATACCCTAAACATAGAATAGACATTGTATCTTAAAAACAGTAGTAGAAGACACTCAATGGACAGCAGATACAGGAAGTAACGTCCAGATTGGTGTTGTCCAATAGAAATATAACAAGAGCCATATCTATAATTTATTTTATTTTTTCTGTTTTTAATTGTTATAAGAGTCATATATGTAATTTTAAATTTTCTAGTACCCACATTAAAAAAGTAAATAAAAAACTGGTAAATTATTAATTTGAATATTTTTTTGACCAAATGTATTCAAAATATCATTCAACATGTAATCAATATTAAAATACCAATGAGATTTTTTTGTACTAAGCCTTTGAAATCTGGTTTGTATTTTACATTCACAGCACATCTCAATTTGGAAGTCAAATTTTCAATGGCTAAAGTGAAATTTAATCCTACCAAAACAATAGAGTTGTGTCTAGCAGAAAAATATCTTATACTGCTTCAGTTTTAAAATTAAAATTTAGATTAATTAAATTAAGAATTCAGTCCCTCAGTTTCACTAAACACATTTCAATTGCTGAATGGCCACATATAACTAGTAGCTAAAACATTGGTCAGTGCAGATCTAGATCATTCAAGACAAGGTGAGGCAGTCTCTGGTAATTCAAAAGGAAACAGGAGTATCAGAACTGTATAGGTAGTTGTGAGAATGCACGAGGGAACCAAGAAAGAGGAAGCAGCCTTCATCTGTCTTCTGTAAAGTGGATAAACCACAATATGGATAGCATATGCAGGATAATTATGCTTTATCAACTACTATTTAACTAAACACACCATCTTTATACACATATTCCCAAAAAGGACTCTTCCTTACTTCCCTCATTCTGTTAGTAAGAATATGATTATTACAGTCCCCAAGGAAACCTGAGTTACCATTCCTGATTTCTCTCTCAGTTGCTCTGTGACATCTCTCTCTTTCTCTCTCTCCCTTCCCAATAAGGCGCTATGCAATATTCCATCCTCTTTTTTTTTTTTTTTTTTTTTCTTTTTTGAGACAGAGTCTCCCTCTGTTGCCCAGCTAGAGTGCAGTGGCGTCATCATAGCTCATTGCAACCTCAAATTCCTGATCTCAAGCAAGCGATCCTACTACCTCAGCCTCCCGAGTAGCTGGGACTATAGGCACGCACCACCACACCCGGTCTAATTTTTCAATTTTTTTTTTCTTTTTGTACAGATGGGGTCTTCCTCTTGTTCAGTCTGGTCTGGAACTCCAGACCTCAAGAGATCCTCCTACCTTAGCCTCCCAGGGTGCTAGGATTACAGGCGTGAGCCACTGCGCCTGGCCCTCTGTTCAATATTTAAAGAGATATTTGAAACATCTGATATTTGAAAATATCTCCAGTATATGTTTCTTCCTTTTCATTCCTACTGACACTACTCTAGTACTAGCTGACTACTTCATATCACACCTTGATTGCTGAAAAAGCTTTTTCACTGATATTCCTATTCCAGTCTTTCACATCTAATGCACATTGTACACATCCATTACATTAACCTTTCTAAAACATAATTTTCATGATCTGACTCCTCTATTAAAACATATTCACTGGCTCTCATCTGTGTGCAGAATAAACATCTCATTATTCTGTTTTTTTCACCTCTCAGTTATTTTGGTACCAGTGTAAGTTTTTTCTGTTTTGTTCTCCAATTGTTCAATATATTATTTTTTAAATCTCCTCCTATCAACTGTGATCTCCTTAAAGGTCAGGGTCATATATTACTCTTCTCATAGAACCCTCAATATGTTATGTTGTAATTTGTGCAATTATTTTCAGTAAATATTTGTTAATTTGAAATATATACAGTGAAATCCCCAGCTTACAAATTGCCTTCTCGTATGTTTCCTGCATATGAACATAAAGAGTTTAGGTCACAGAGACAAATAAACTTCATAGTCTATTCATATTTCTTGACTACTACTCAAGCATTTTGTTGTTAATTATACTAATTGGTAAAAAACACCAAGGTCAATATATTTTTAACTCATGACCACCATGATCAATAGAGCCCCTTGAAACAGAATTCTTTTTAAGCTGTCATGCTATTATGTTTTCAACTGGCAAGAATTTTTAATAAACCAATGCCTGAGGAGAAGCAGAAAGGAACTAGAATGAAATTAAAACATACACTATTACTTAAAAGGAGTGATGGCAACTTTATGTCACTACTAACAGAGTTAAACTTATGACCCTGAAAGCATAAAGCTATTCTCCAATCATTTTGCTAGAAAATGGTGTTGAAAGAGAAATCAGTTGAACAAATTTGTTCAGTGAAACTTTGTGAGGTGATGGACAAATAAAAGCTGTTCCCTTTGTGAAAAGTAACATTTGTCCTTTAAAAATTACAGGACTGAGTAGGAAATAAATATAGTTCATAACTTTTTTATTGGGAGGAAGTTGGTTTACAAATTTAAAAAATCAAGTCAGAGCATTAAATTCTCTATGTTTATAAATTTATTAAATTTTCACAACTTATGTGTTCATTTCAATCCTTGACATACTTATCTGCCAGACACGAAACACAGTGGTGTATTTAAGAGGCATTAATGAATGACAACATTTTTGAAATATGCTTTATGGATATAAATATTTCCAAAGCAAAGATGGAAAACTGTTGAATGGGTAAACACAATGAAATTTCAAACATTTCTCTGATTTACAATAGTATATCTACTTTTTTGTTTTTCACTAAATGAATATAACCACGTTTAAAATATATGTGTGTGTCAGGGTATATGTGTATGCCCACACACAATTCAGAAACATTTCATAGTGGCAAACTTTTAGTGCACTGCCAAAGTGCTACAAAACTGTCATCCACAGACATCCACATGCAAACACTACTGGACTAGTACACTAGAGCAAATAAGAGAGTATTAGCAGAATTCCCTGGCAAAAACTTTCTAAAAATGGAAATAATGAAACAGAAATCCACTTCTCATCTGAACAGTATAGAAAATAATCTTCTTTATCATTTGAATCACATATACACACAGTATTATCTAAGCTCAGAAAATAACTTCTTCCTGTACACACAGAACTCCAGTGTATACTCAGCAAATGTTAGCACTGGAAGAAAATATACCATGAGGAGAATGCCTGAGGGGTAGCAGCAAGAAAGAGATATATCCATTAAAAAAGAAAAAAGAAAGGCATGGCAAAGACTAGAATGCATATGAAAGGGAGTGAAGTATGCAGAAAGTAAGCAGAAGGTAACAGAAACCAATTAAAGTAGAAAACAGCAACTAGTTTGGACACAGGAATGAATCATGACAGCTGGATGGGTAGACTGGGAGAAGTGAAAAGAATTTATCTTCCTTGCTTTAAGCTATATGTAGAATTGTCAGTCTTAGCCAAAGGCCAGTTGGAATGTGAGTTGGCTAAATTATAATATGAAACATAACACAAACTTTACCCAAACTACTTCACAGGTGTTGTTCTGAACAACAAATGACATACAAGTTGTGAAGATGTTCCACAAACTGAAAAATGCTACACTCATGTAAGACAAACAGTATACACAATATTCAAATGCAATCTTTCAATTCAGGGAACGTGCAAACAATGAGATCTACAGAACACAGGAAGGAGGAAACCTCCTCTGCTCCATTATCAGATGTTCATGGAACAGCAGGCTCCACAGTCACAGAGAAGACTGACTTTGCAAACAAAGCAAAGATGGTGACAAACTGATCAAATGAAGAGATATGCAGATAAACATGTGGGCAAAGTCTCCACTCCTAGCATTTTCCACAGCAATTCTTGGGGGGAAAATTATTCGGTGAAGGGATAAACAGATTCCCTTTCCTACTTTACCCTAAACCTCATAAATCTTTATTGTCTGCACATAAATTGGATTAAATTATCCCAATTTCTCTCTTAGAGCAGGAAGAATTGAGAACGTAAAAAGATGATACAAATTGATCAAAATAGACAAAAACACATAATATTTTTTCTTAGTATGAAAAACAGGAACCAAAGAAAAGTCTAAGGTGTGTTAGGTATGTGTGCACGTTGCTAAGATCAGTTAACAGCTAGGAAACTGGGGCTTAGTGAGACTAACTTATTTAAGGTCACTTATCCAATATCTCAGAGCCCAAATTTAGCCCTGAATCTGTTTCATATAAAATTCCTGGTGGGCAATTTCTACAACAAGGCCTCCATCATAAAAAGAGGTCAGGAAGATAAACAGTAAGAACACCCAACACAATTTTTGCTATCTTCTTTTCTTGTTAATTCTATCACTATTTAAGAAAGTATTTTGGCATTAAGTGATATTTCTCTTAAACTTTTATAGTTGTCTTAAACAGCATTTCCTCCTCCCCTAATCATTAGTAACTCTACTAAGGACAATTCATCATATCAGAAGCACAGGTAATCATGAATTAATGCATTGGTCAGAAGCAGCTGCTAACATCACAAAAAGAAAGAAAACCAGACATTATGTGCCACCTAATAAAACAACACAACACAATCTATGAAACATTCATGCCAAAAACCATATTTCAATCTGATCAAATCTCTCTATATAACTACCCAATTAAGGAAAAAGAAGGTAGAGGAAAGTAAACACAACTGTTGGAATGTAATCAGCAAAACTTAAGACTGTGGCAAATGTTGCTTATGAAACAACCTCATTTCATCAACAAATAAGATTGCAAGGAAATAAAAAGAGATGAAGGTAAATATATAGATCAAAACAACACTTAAGAGAATTAGTGGGAACTTAATAATTAAAAATATTTTTTAAAAGTAGCATTTGTAAGACAATAGGAAGTTTGAACCCTCCCTGGATTTTAACAGCTTTAAAAACTACTGTAAATGCTACATATGATAATGGAATTATGGTTTTTACCAAAAGATCCAATAACTTTTAGAGATATATATTGAATATTTATGAATGAAGTGATGTCATGACTAGTATTTGGTCCATAATAATACTAGAAGAGAAGTAGTAGGAATAAGTTAAATAAGACTTCATAAATGGATTATTGTCAAAGTTGGGTGGAAAGTACATGGATGATGTTCATCATAATATGATGTAACTGTATGTATGTTTGAGCAAAAAAGCACATGTCATATCATTGGAAAACGTCCTAATATTTTTAAAAGAAAGAAAGATATTATCAAGGAACCACAGACCAGAAAGACCTTAGACACCATCTATTCAAACCACCTCATTTTATAAACAAGGAAAGTAAGGCTAAGATAGGTTAAGTGACTTGCTGAGGGTCACACAACTGGTCAGTTCCAGACTCAAGATCAGAATTTAAATCTCCAAACTTGTAGTCCAGGGCTGTGCTCTTTTGCAAACCAATAAGAAATGATTGCATCTAAACATTTAGTCCAGAATATCCTCAAAATTGGCTGTAATAAAAGTAAGCCACATGGTGAGGAATGAATAGAGTTGGTTCATACCAAAAATGAGCTGCCAGTCACTGTGATAAGATCTGTTTCTTTCTGAGAACCATGGTTTCCCGCCGGATTGGAGAATCCAAACTGGGTTTCCTCTTCCTGTCCAAAGAAGTCAGAGTCAGGATGCACGCTCCATTCCGCTTTGGTTGGTGTCAGTAGTTCTGAGACACTGTTTTCACAAAGGGTGCTCGAAGGAGTCAGAGCATCTGTGTCCACTGTTAGCTTATTGCTGGGTGTCAAAGCTTGGGGCTCTGGACTGGAGTTTTTCACAGCCAAAGAGCCCAGGGATCCCAATGGCCCCACACTTACACTTGAGACATCATCCAACTCTAAGGGGCTCTGCTGAAAACCAGCGGCCGCCGTTCCAAAAAAGAGAGAGGTATCCAGACTTTGAGGAAGGTCACTGGTGGCCATCAAGGCCCGAGGGTCCACAGCCTGCCCTAAGGAATTATGA
>JAKFHU010000447.1:0-31425 GCA_023783475.1 Daubentonia madagascariensis | reverse complement strand
TTGTCGTTGAAAAACCCTGGGGCCCCACCCTAGGTTAAAAAAACCCTGTCCTTTTTTCTGAGGCTGGGGAGGAAAAAGGAAAGGGGGGAAATTTCCTCATGCGAGGCAACAGAAATCTAAGATGTTTCAAGTGAAACACGTCTTCACTGACAGGAAGCGGCTAGAGCCTGGTGTACACGTAAGTGGACCTGTGTGGAAGCATGCATCCAGTTCGATTTCATATGCTTCCTCGCAAAGAGTGACGAGACCGCACTTAGAAGTGTAGGTTTCTGGTTGGAATCCCAGAGTCACTGAGAGACAGCTAGGCTTGTGAGAGGAGAACAAGGTCATTTGCATCAACCAGGGTTAAGGAGAAGAGCAAAGTCATTCAGGAGACAAACTCGTTCACGGGGAAATGCTAGATACTCAGCTGCGTGCACGGTTGCTTGCGCTCTGTATGGAAGCATTCTACAGAGTTTGTGTCCACACGCTTCCATCAGTGAGAGCACTCGCACCTTGGAGGAAGTGTAGTGTTTTGGTGGATGACACAGACGCAGGTTCGCATACCTCAGGTTCCCCAGGAGAGAAGATGGGAAGGTTTCAAATATGCGGGTGGATGGAGGATAGAAAGATCGTTCACGGCAAAACCTTCCGTACACTGCCGAGAAGCAGCAAGATATTAAGTTTTGGACAGGTATGCTCTACCTTGAGTGCGGGAGCTTGTGTACCGTTTGTTTTCACAGGCTTCCCAAAATAAAAGTTGGGACATGCCCTGCACCTCTAGAAAGTGGACTGTGTTTTCTGTGAATTCCCAGTGTCACTGGTGACATTTATATCACTGAAGTGATGCACCTAGGTGTTCCCCTTGTGTTCATGATGGCTTGCCTCTGTGTCTGGAAGCAGACACAGTGTTTGTTGTCCCATGCTTCCATAAATAAAAGAAGGTCACCTAAAACATGCGTCTTTTAGGAAAGGTACTGTTTTCTCTGTAGCCCGGATTCACTAGGATATTTCTAAGCTGAAACTGGAGAGAAGGGCAATTTCCTACAACTGGGGGGGGGGGGGGGGGGGGGGGGGGGGGGGGGGGGGGGGGGGGGGGGGGGGGGGGGGGGGGGGGGGGGGGGGGGGGGGGGGGGGGGGGGGCTGTCTCACATGGCCTTCGAAGGGGAAGTCCATAGAGATGCAGCTCTATGATATGACGGATCGGCGTGTAGAAAAGATTACCGATAGAGTGGACGTGGAAGAGGGGAATTTTTGTAGTGCGCAAAATGGAAAAAGGCACGGGTTTTTAGGGGAAAAAATTTCAATTGGCTGAAAGAAAGCACCCAAATTTTCCTTTTTAAACAGGTTGGCAAAATGGGACGGGGAAGTAGTTATATTTTTGGTCTCTCAGTTGCAAGGGAAAAAGGGTTTTGTCAACTACAAGGTCTTTTTGGAAGTGCACTGTTTTTTGGTTGTGGAGCCAGATTCGGCAATATTCCAGCTGCTAAGTGCTGAAGAGCCCTTTTCAAGCAAGTGGGTAATTCACAAGATAAAGATGTTCAAAGAAAACACTTCTATTCTCTGAGGAAAAGCTAGACGGTTCACCCGCAAAAGGGGAAAACCCTTACGCTGTGTATGGAAGCAGTAATACATTTGTATACATGCTTCCTTTCGAAAGAGAAGTCGCACGGGGCTTTATGAGTTGCAGGTAGAGCAAGATTAATTCCCGAGCTAGGGTTTCCCAAGTGGAAACTGAAGGGCATTTTTGAAAGCTAGAAGGAAAAGGAGACTACAAAGATGTTTCAAGTGAAAAGATTTGTATGCACGAAGGAAGCGCTAGGGTCAGTGTGCAGGGGACTAAAAGTGTGTATGAAGCTAATATAGAGTTTCTATTCACGCTTAAGTAAAAGAGGTCACCTACACATCCCACTTCGGAGGTGTACCGGTCTTACCGTCCCGCGGAATCATGGTATCATTAGCTAAGCTTCTACAAGGGCTTTTTGGGGGAAATAGCAGGAAAAAAAAGAGTCTCACGAGAAAACCCCTTCCATTCGCCAAAACAGAGCAGGGGAAAAGAAGTTCCATTTGGTGCATTTTTGGCGTAACTTTGGACGACGGCCAGCGAACTTTACCCCTTTGCTTCCACCTTCTTCCCTATGTAAAGAAGTGGCAAAGAGATGCATCTTGGAGGACCGTACCTTCCCCTAGTTAAATCCCGTTTTTTAGGAAAACTTCCAAGCTTGGAAGGGAAGAAGGAGGACACAGCCAAAGCCAAGGAGTATTTTGGAATGTAAAGATATTTTAAATGAACAAAAACTTGTTTTTATGACGGGGAAGCGCTAGGTGTTCCTTGTGCTCAGGATTGCTGAAACTCTTGCGTAATGAAAGCCAGTATTATGTTTTTTGCAACAATTGTGTCAGTGAAAGAAGTCACCTAGACAGGCACCTTTAGGAAGCGGACGGGTTTCTTAGGCACAGAAGATTCATGGTAACATTTCTGCTGTTAAGTGGAGAAGGAGGGCAATGTCACGAAAGCAGTGAATGGAGAGTGTAAGGTGTTTCAGGAAAACATCTTTCCTTCTGAAAGAAAAGCAGTGAAAAAGGCCCCTTTTTGTACAGGTTTGCAAAAATCTGTGTGGGAGCAGGATATAGCTTTGGGCCCGAACGTGAATCAGAATAAAAAAAGGGAAACCTAGCGATGCATTTTGTAGGATGCCAAGATTTGTTCTTACGCAAACAGATTGCATTATGATTCAAGCTTGTAAGGGAGAAAGAAGAGCTTTCTGTTAGCAAACAGGTAAATGGGAAACATAAAGAGGTTGCAAGAAAACCTCCTATTCACCGAAGAAGACTAGGGTCCATGGTCGGTTCCTTTAAACTGTGCTTGGAAGCATCATATAAAGTTTGTTTTCACGTGTTTTAGAGGATGGAAGTACGTAGAAATATTTTAGACAATTCTGTGTTATCAAAGACCAAGATCAGGGAAAACATTTCTGTGCAAGGGAAAAAGAAGGGCATTTTTGGGGAGAGGAGATGAACAAAAAGAGGTTCAAGTGAAAACACTTCGTTCCGGGGAAAGAAAATTTAAAAAGGCAGGTTTCAGGGGGTTGCTTATTCTGGTGAACCCATTAAATACGTTGTTTCCCAGGTCCCCTAAATAAGACAAGTCATAGAGGGCATCTTTAGGCTGGGTTTACTCATTTCGATGGGAAAACCCATTCTTAGCTACTCGTAAGTTCTAAGGGGAAAAAGGACTTTCTCGGGGAAAGGGTGATTTGACCAATAAAGGAAATTCACACGAAGCATTTTCTTGGCCCGAAAGCTGGACGATCCTTTGGGTGTCAAGGTGAGTTTAGCTTGTGATGGAAGAGCGGTCCCTGTAGCACAGGGCATTTCAGAAAAAGTCCATAGACTGTGACTGTGTTTGGTGGTGAGAGAAAAGATTACCTGGATACCCAAATAGTTCTAAGGGGAGAAGGGCGTTTGTTTTAAGGTAGCTGTGAATTGGGGGAATATGAAGTTGTTTAGGGAAAAGCATTCGTTTACAAAAGGGAACACAGCAGGTGTCACATGGGACAGGTTGCAAACCGTGTCGGGAAAAGCAGGTTACTTTGGTCTCCGTGTTTCCCAGAGTAAAAGCAGAATACACAGAGGCGCATTTGGGCCCGTCCTCCTTGACTTGAGGTTTGGGGCGTTCTTCCGCTTGTAAGTCTATAGAGGGCTTTTCCTTTAGGAAGCAGAAAAGGAGAGAAATCGTTTGAATGAAAAACACTTCAAATTCTGGGGAAAGGGCAGAGTTTGCTCAGGGGTGCAGAGGTTAGCTTACACTTTTATGGAAGAAGAAAAAAATTAAAAGGGTTTTTTGTACCACACGCGCCCAGAGAAACTAAGCCCCCAGACATGATCCGTTGGAGCGTACGTGTTTTTGGAAAAGCCCCAGATGATGGCAACTTTTGATTCAAAGTGGAGAAGAAAAGAAAATTTCAAAAGAAGAAAGTCAAGGGAGAATAGAAAGAAAAAAGAAAGTGAAATATTTCATTCCCCAAAAGATGCCGCTGGGGTGTTTAGGGGTTGGATTGGTTAGCTTGTGATAGAAGCAGCACTACATTTTGTACCCACATTTTCTTGTACAACACAGCAAACAGAGGGCTCTGTTAGAGGTGTAGCGAATGGAGTTGAAGAGCCGTATTTGGCTATGACAGTTGCCATTTGAGTGGGGAAGAAGGGCGTTTTGCAGGTACTGTGTATGGATTCAGAGGGTTTTTTCGATTTGAAAATACTACTTTTCCAATGAAGGAAAGCAGGGGAGACGTAAGTCTACAGGTTGCCAACTCTGGTCGAAGCAGTATATAGTTAGGACTAACGAGCGAAAGAAAAACCAGAGGGCCTCTTTTGACCTGCACTGCAATCTAAAAGAACCGGGCTTTTTGGAAAACTCCATACTCCATGGGCCCCCGAAGTCAGGGACACCCCAAAATTTAGGAAGGTACGTTTTTCGTTGGACCCTGGGTCACGGGAAAAAGGAAACCCTTCTGGGGGAAAAAAAAGGGCCATTGGGGAAAGGACATACCGGGACATAAAGGTTTCAATAAAAAAACGGGCCCAAACCCAAAATTGGGGGAAAAATTCATTGTGCACAAGCGGACCAGCTTCTGAAGGGAAGCGTTTGTCAATGTTTTCCCCGTGAAAGAGGCCAGAGCAAGAATTTTTGTCGGGCATAAAATTCAGTGGGTTGCCAAACCCCAATGGTCCGTAATACTTCTAATTTTAAGTAGGGAAAAGGGGATTTTCACAATACCCAATAATGAAAAGTTAAAGGGTTTTTGCGAAATATCCCTTTCGGAGAAAAGGGGTGGTGATAAGTGTGACGGACCCCTCCTTGGACGGAAGCTTGAAGTTTTTCAATGCTCCACAATAAGAATCCAGGACTTTGCACCTCAGGGATATACTATGTTTTTTTTTTTTTTTTTTTTTTTTTTTTTTTTTTTTTTTTTTTTTTTTTTTTTTTTTTTTTTTTTTTTTTTTTTTGTTTGGCCCCCCCTTAAAAAAGAAGCTGAATCGCGTTTATACCAGTTTTGGTAAAACCCATTTTGTTCACGAAAAAAAGGGATTGTGTAAAAAAAGGGGCCATCGGGAGAAAGTGTTCCATTTGCCCTTTTAAAGAGGGAACAACTGGGGGTTTTTTTGGGAAATCAGGGGGTTTTGGAACAAGAGGTTTTTAAAACCTTAAACCCCAAAAAGGAAAGGATTGCAACTTTAAAGGGAGGTTTTGTTTCGAGAATGAGCACTCTGAGCCTGGGAAAGGGGGGAATGGGAAGGGAGAATTAAAAGGAAAGAGACATGGGGGCACCCCCCTAAAAATTTTGGGTTTTAACTTGGAGGAATCCCGGTCCTTCACTTCTAAGAAGCACCCACACTAACGCGAAAGGAAACTAAGGTTTTTCCTTTTTGAAAAAAACTTGCTGAAAGTTTTTAAACTGGGGGTACATCTGGCTTTGGTAAGAGTTTAAAAATTTTTCTTTGTTAGAAAAAAAACTGTAAAGTGCCTGTTAGGCTAATTTAGGGTCCACTTGAAAAGGGTTTGGAAAAAGGAAGAAAGGGGGGCGAAGGCATCAAAATTTAGGAAAGTTTTATCCCAAAAAGAAATGTAGCTTTTGAAGTCCCCCTTTTCTCAGGATTTCAGTTTTTTTTAAGTTCCCCATCAAAGAAAAAAACAACGGCTTTGCCTTTCTAGAAAGTGTCCCTTTTTCATTTGGACTTCCCGGAGTGGCTAAAAAACATGTCTAAGTTTAGGTGGAGTATGAAAAGGTAAGCTTAAATCTGTGTAGGAAAACCTTCCTCCAGTCTTGGATCGGGCTTCGTCAGTAAAAGAATGAATGGACAGGCACCTTTAAAAATTTAGGATTTCTGGTGGAAAATCCAGAGTACGGCGAAGAGGGATAAGCTCGAGAGGAGAAAAAAAAAACTTTTTAAAAATTTTGAAATCCCCGGGGTTTTAAAGAGAATAGAAAGTTCACCCAAAACTAGGAAAAACAAGACCACTGGGGGAAAGTCAGGTGTTCGGTGTTACCACTTTCCCGTATTCTGTGCCAGAAGGTAAAAACCCATCTGGAATGCACACGTTTCCAACCCAAAGGGAAAAGTCACCTAGCTGCACCCTATAGAAAGCGGGGGGGGGGGGGGGGGGGGGGGGGGGGGGGGGGGGGGGGGGGGGGGGGGGGGGGGGGGGGGGGGGGGGGGGGGGGGGGGGGGGGGGGGGGGGGGGGGGGGGGGGGGGGGGGGGGGGGGGGGGGGGGGGGGGGGGGGGGGGCATTTTTGTAGGAAAGGGTGTTGTAAAGAAACCTTGCCAAAAAAGGGGTTACGTTGGGAACATTTTTCGCGGGGACGGAACCCTTCTAAAAGGGGGCATTAATCACGGGGGGTAAGAGGTTTTTTGGGATTTTCCCTTTCTTGGGAAAAAAACACTAGGCCCACCCTGTTCTGGTAACACGCATTTGGCCGGGAGGAAAAACAGGGGGAATTTTCCATCCCCAAAAAGAATTAAAGTGTTAGGCCGTTCTGACAGGAAGGGAGGCCTTTTGGGCCAGGAAGGCAAAAGTAAAAAATCCTCTTGATATGTACTGCTTGGAGGGGAGAACCAGATTCACGATAGAGTGGGACGTGGGGGAGAGGGGGAAATTTTTTCTTTGAAAATAGTGCAAGGGGTTTTTTAGGATGCACGGATGTTTCTTACAAAAAGTTTTTAAGTTTAAGTGAAGGGGAAAGGAAGAAGATTCTTGAAAACGGGTCAATGGAGAAATAAAGTGTTCCGGAAAATTTTTGTATGAAGCAGTCTATTCGTTTTTTGCAAACGCGTGGTCAGATGAAAGAAGTCACCTAGCAGTCATCCTTAGGAAGCGGAGGGTTTCTATGCACAAGAGATTCATGGTACACATTCTCCGCTGTAAGTGGAGAAGGAGGGCAATGTCATGAAAGCGCGTGAATCAGGAATGTAAGGATGCTTCAGTGAAAACACTTTTTCCTTCCTGAAGAAAGCAGCACGCAGGGCCCTTTGTAAAGGTTTGCAGAGAACGCTGTGTAGGGAGCAGGGATTATAGCTTGGCCTGAAACGTGCATCATAATAAAAGAAGGAAACTGCGATGCATCTTGTAGGATGCACGGATGTTCTCTTAGCAAAGAGATGCATTTTAATGATTCCAAGCTCGTAAGATGGAGAGAAGAAGAGCGTTCTGTAGCAAACAGGTCAATGGAGAACATAAAGATGTTGCCAAGGAAAACCTTATCTATTCCGCAGTGAAGCATCTAGGTGTCACTTGAGTCAGGGTTCCTTGCTCTGCCTTGGACGCCTCATATAGAGTTTGTTTTCACGTGTTTTCATGAGAATGGAAGTCAAGGTAGACATATTATTTTAGCAATATACTGTGGCATCTTATAGACCCAGATTCCCTGGTAACCTTGCTAAGCGTCTAAGCGAGCCGACGGGGCAACTTTTGGAAGCAAGCTGAAGGAAAAAATAAAGAGTTCACAGTGTGAAAAACCCTTCTGTTCCTGTGAACGAAAGCAGCTAGGGCTCAGTAGTTTCCTTTTCTGTGTTGGATAATCTATTAAATCCAGTCTGTTTCCCAGACACCTTAAAAAGACAAGTCAAATAGAGGTGCATCTTCTAGGCGTGGAGTTCATTTCGATTGCAGGGAAACCCAATTCTCTAGTCAGGCTCGTAAGTTTACTATAAGGGAAGCAGAAATTTTTCAGTGAGAGGGTGATGAGACTATAAGAACTCACGGAAGCACCCCATCCTTGGTCCGAATGCTGCTGGACGATACTGGTGTGTGTACAGTGAGCTTGATCTGTGTAGGGAAGCAGTCGGTACAAGGTAGTCACACGCATCTTTCAGAAAAAAAACTCACATAGATGCGAACCTGTGTTGGGGTTTTAGAGCAAGATTCACCTTATGAGAGCCATAGTTGTAAGGGGCAGAAGAAGGGCGTTTGTGTACGCTAGCTTGAAATTGGATATGAAGTTGTTTCAGTGAAAGCAATCGTTTTATGACAAGACACAGCCAGGTGTTCCTAGGTACAGGTTGCATAAATCCGGGGATGGAAGCAGTGTAACTCTCTGTCTCATGTGCTTCAGAAGTAAAGCAGTCATACACAGATGCAAGCATTTAGGACATGTCCTTACCTTTGACTCTAGACCAGGTTCTAGGGAGATTCTTAGAACCTTGTAAGTCTAAAAAGAAGGGCATGTCATGGAAGCAGAAAATGGAGACTCGAAAGCCGTTTGGAATGAAAAAACCCTTCAATGTCTGAGTGTGAAAAGCAGCTAGATGCTCAGAGGTGCAGAGGTGAGCTTAACTCTGTATGAAGAGAAACATAGAGTTTGTATCAACGCGTCATGATAACTAAGTCACACAGACATGCATCAGTTAGAGCTGAACGTGTGTTCTTGGAGCTCCCCGAGGACTGCGCAACATTTCTGCCCTTAAGTGTGGAAGAAAGCAATTTCACAAGAAGCACGATAGGGGCGAGATTAGAAAGAGAAATATAAAGTGAAAAATATTATTTGCCGAAAAAGAAGAGGCTTTATGTTCCGGTGCAAACTCTGGTACGAACCAAATTTATCAAGGCTCAGAGAAAAAAGGGGAAACCGATTGCCTCTTGGAGGTAACCACTGGAAGCCAGACTTTTGGCCTCCTTTTCCTTTTGGAGAGAGAAGGAGCACTTAAGGAAGTTACGGGTTTCTGGGGAAAATACTTCATGGGGAAAAAATTTTCCTTTCTGGCAACCCAGGGACATTTATCGGGAACTAAAAACCGAAAGGCCCAACTGCTTTTCGGGCGGGCCGAACACGGAAGCCATTGGAACCAACCTCTTCGGTCCCAGGTCAACTGCGGGGAAATTTTAGGGAATTCAAGGTATTTTCACATTATGTGGGAAAGGGGCCTTTGGTGAAAGGGGTGGGTAAAAGGGGGTTTCCTTTTAAAAACAAACTCGGTTCCACGAAAAAAAAAGTTGGTTCAAGGGTTTAGGGTTTTTTTCCCCAAGGCCTTAATATAAAGCAATAGGACCGGGATAAAATTATCTTGGAAAAAATGGTTTTCAAATTCATTAACCCGAAGAAAAAAATTTGAAAGTCAAATTTATGTGAAACCCTCAAGGACAGTTTTTTAAGGGCCCCTCTTGGCCCAAAAGGGACAGGCACAGTTTTTTTCAACTTTTTTTGATTCCCAAAGCCCGGGAAACCCTACTAGTTTCTTTATAAAAGAATGGGAAAGGGTTTGGTTTAAGAAAAAAGGGGAAATTTGAAAAATGATTAAAGAAAAAAGTTATTCCAGGGGAAAAATATTAAAAACCGGACACCATTTACAGGATATTTTATTTTTGAAAATTCCACAGAGTGCATCTTTGTTCCTTTCCGGGGTTTTCCGGTGAAAATTTTGGTAGTTTTGGTGAGCCCCAGTTCAAGGAATTTTTCCCATGGAAAGCAGGGACTGGAAAAACCTAAAGGGAAAACTAAGGGAAAAAAAAACTGGGAAAAGCAAACCGTTTTGGAGGATTCAAAATTGTGTGGGCTTCAACGAGGGGCGACCAAGAAAAAGTAAAAGTGGTTTATGGAAAATGTTTTTTGGGAATAAAAGAATTTAACAGGAGGAAAATTTTAACAGTGGGTTCCTGAGAAAATCATTTGCAAACTTATACTCAAGAGTGAAGAGTAGGTTCATTAGTGCAAGTGCATACATGTGTTGGAAGCAGCACAGTTGTTTGGACATACCCCGGGTCACAAAAGAGGAAAAGGGAAATGCACCTTTAAAAAGGACGGGGTTCGGGGATGCTTCCGGGGAAGCTGTTAGAAATCTCAAAAATTTATTTGGGGACAAGGGCTATTTGTAGAAATGGGTTAGGGAGAATATAAAGTTCAGACAATGGAAAAACTCTAGTCAGAAAGAAACAGCCAGATGACGGTTTAAGGATTCCCTTACTCGTGTCTGAAAGGGATCTATTAAATGTTCCCCACTGCCATACTCAATGCAAATGAAATTTTTAAAACCAAGAGTGTGTTGGGTTTGTAGGGGAAGAGACAAGGAAATTTAAAGTTCTCCATGGTAAAGAAGGAATTTTGTCCCTTTTGGGGTAAGGGCAGAAATAAAGCCTTTCGTGGAAAACATTATATTCCGAAACAAGCAGCCGATGGCGACTTTGAAAGGGGTTCCCTACGCTGTGTAGGGAGCAGTTACGGGTGGTTTTCTGTCCCCATAAAGGGAGGGAAGAGGACAAAGTAAGAGGGCAGGGTCTGCTTGAATCCAGAGTCACTGGCACCAGTCTAAGTTTAAAGTTTGGAAAAAGGGGTTAACAGGGGAATTTTAAAAGTTTCAATAAAAAACCAACTCATTCAGGGGCCAAGACCCCAGACGTTCAGGTGGGAACAGGGTGAAATTTTGTGTACGAAGCATGCATACAGTTTTGTTCCCGGCTTCACGGTTATCAGAAGTCCTAAAGTGCGTTTTTCGCTTGATAGGGTCTTGGTTGGGACCCCTTTTTTTTGGTAACATATTATGCTTTCCTGGAAAAAAAGGGGAATTTTTTTACTGGGGTTTCGTAGAACCAGTGAGTTTCAATGGAAACTTCTATCAGTGAAAAAATGCAGCTAGATGGCAGTCTGTAAAGGGTTCCAAAAAAAGGGTCTGCGCACGAACCCTTAAATGCTTTTACCACACGCTTAGATCATAAAGGAGTAACAAGGGCACGCACCTTAGAAAGTTTTGGTATTATATTTGGGACCCCGGGAGGCCCGATACCATTTAACTTAAGTAGAGACACTGGGCCATTTCATGAAGTCGAGGAGGGGAAAATTTTCGGTTTTCAACAGAGAAAAAAAAAATTGCAAAAGAAACGTAGATGCCCGGTGGGTACAGTAACTGGGGTGTGTACGCAGAGAACACACTTTATCCGTGCTTGGGGTTAAAAGGAGTAACAAGACGGCCCTTTTTTAGGAATACACTGTGTTTAGTGGTAGACCCAGAGCTTTGCTCCCTTCAAAAGGGGTCCACAGGAAAAAAAAGGAAAGTGTGTTGGAGCAAATGAAACGGAAAAACCCCTAAAAATTTTCCCGGAAAGTTAATTCCTAAAAAAAGAGGGTGATATTCGGGTGGGGAAAAGGTGCTTTTCCTGGTCGGGAAAGGATTCATCAGCTTTTCAGAGATCCATCAATCAAAGAAAAAAACAAGGCGTGCTTTTTTAGAAAGGTACCTATTTAAAGGTTCCCCGGGTGGAAACACGCAGTTCTAGGTGGGATTGCAAGGTAGCTTAAATCTGTGTAGGAAAACCGTCCACGCTCTTGTCATTGCTTCCAGTAAAAAAATGAAGGGGGAAACAGGCACTTTACAAATTATGGTTTTCCGGGTTTTGGAACCCCGAGTAAGCGAAAAAGGGAAGCCTCTGAGAGGAGAACAACTCAATTTATCCACCGTGGGTTAAAGAGAATAGAAACTTCATCCAACTGAGGAAAAACAAGATCAATGGAGGGAACAGTAAGTGTTATTGTGTACAACCATTCGTTTTCTGTGCACAGAAGCGTAAATACCTCTGAATCACACGCTTCCAACCTAAGAGAAGTCACCTGCTGGCATCCTATGAAGCGTTAACCAATGTTTGGTTACAACAAGACGCAATGGTAGCATAGTTAAGGTTCAACAGGGAAACAAAGGAAGTTTTAATAAGCGGTTATGAATTGAAACTTGATAAAAACATTCCATCAAGAAAAGAAGCAGCAAGATATTGAGTTTTGAGAGGTATGTACCTGAGAAGGGAAGAGTTCTATACGATCTGTTTTCACAGGCTCCCTTTAAAAGCTGGATCAGAAGCAAAAAGACGTTTTCTGTGAAAGCCTTTATTGCTGAAAAAAAAGAAGAGGGTACAGTTTTGCAAGGCAAGTTATCGTTGGGAAGCATCATACAGTTCTGTCTCAGCGTTGCACCATAAAGGAGTGAAAGTAATGCAGCATAGCGTTGGACACGGCACGCGTGCCGCAGGGTTCCCAGTTCACGGCAAACATCTGACTCGGCAGTGGAAAAAAGGGCGTCATAAGAAGTGGTTATTGGAGGGGCAGCGACGGTCATTCCACAAAGAAGCCACCCTGAAGAAATCAGCTAGCATGTCAGGGCAATTTTATAATCTTTCTGTGAAAGCTTAGGTCATTTCCTTTTGTGCGCCATCAAGAAAAGAGTCACAAGACCGGTACTCAAAGGGCTGTTTCACTTGGATTGCCGGAAGCGCTTGCATGATTGCAAGCGTCTGAGGGGAGATCTAGGTGTTTTTGTTAAAGAGCGGGGCGAACGGACGAGCAGAGAATGGAAAATGCCTCAAAATGAGAAGAAAAAACGCAGTTCGCAGAAGGAAGACAGCGGGGTGGGGGGTTGGCAGCTGCGGCTAGAGGTTGACCGCTTTACGCGGAGTACGGAAACCTTATAAACCATAGTTTGGTTGTCACGTTCTTCCTCAGCCGATGAGGTCATCGGGGGAAATACCTTAAAAAAAAAACCAAAAGAAAAAGGGGGAAGAAGGCGTGTTAGCCTTTTTTGGGTGAAATTGGAGGAAACTTTATGATGTTTGTTTTTCAATTTTTTGGGGTTTTGAAAGCCCCTTTCCCTTTTAAGGGGAAAGAACCACAAAGAAAAAGGGGGCACCCTTTAGGGGGGCCCCAGGGGTTGCATAACCCCGTGTATGGAAGCAGTGTATCCCTTTTGGGTTTCCATGTGTTCCAGAATAAAAATCATACCAGATGCACATTTAGGACAGTCCTCCCTTTTGCCCTCTAGACCGGGTTCTCGGGCGACCCTTTAAAAACCTTGTAAGTCTAAAAGAAGGGAAATTTTCCTAGGAAGCAAAAAAATGGAGACCGAAGACGTTTGGAATAAAAACCCTTTAACCCTTGAGTGAAAGCATGGGACCAGAGGGCGAGGTTGTTTAACTCGATGGAAGAAGAACATGAGTTTGTACCCCAACGGTCAGAGTAAACAAGTCCCCAAAACATGCATCCGTTAGGAGCGAACGGGGTTTTTTTGGAGCCCCAGATTGACGGGAAAATTTTTCCCCCTTCAAGTGGGAAGAAAACAATTTCACAAGAAGCAAGATAAGGGAGTTTAGAAAGAGAAATTAAAGGAAAAATTTTTTTTTCCAAAAGATACCCGCTGCGTGTTTGGGTTTCGGGGGACTTACTCGGGGGACTAGAAAGCACAAAAACATTTTGAAATCAAAGTTTTTTTAGTACAACACAGCAAAACGAGACCCCCTTGTAGGCGTGTACCACATTGGAAGCAGAGACGTTTGGCCTGACATTCCCCTTTTGGGTGGGGAAGAAGGGTATTTTGCAGCCTTGTGTAATTGGATTAAAGAGGGTTTCCAGTGAAAAACTATCTTAAATGAGGGAAAGCAGGGGGGAAGCCCCAATTTCTACGGTTTTCCCCCTAATTTGGTAGGGAAAGCATAAAGCTATGACTCCTGAACAAAAGGGGAAAAACCAGATTTGCCTCTTTGGAGGGCATGAAATTTCACTGGAAAAACCTGACTGTTTGGTAACACTTCTACTTTCATCGGTCCCAGAAGTCAGAAGGACTGCCCCTTCAGGTAACGGTTGTGTTTGGGTTGGCCCCCTGCATCACTGGTATATTACTAACCTTCTGCTGGGGAAAAGGGGCCCCTTTTGTGAGAATGAGATCCGGGAGAATAAAAGGGTTTATTAAGGTAAAAAAAACTTGTTCACGGAACAAAAATCAGCAAAAAAGTTAGTTGTGCACAAGTCGACCAACTCTCGAAGGGAAAAGCGTTTACCATTTTGTTTCCACATCCCTTTCATCAGTAAAAAGGGGGAACAAGCGAGCTTCCAGTGGGCTAAAATCAGTTCGGTTGCAACCCAAACTCGCTAATATTAAAAGTTCTAGTGGGAAAACAAGGGTTTTTCAAAAAACCCAAATTGAAAGTAAAAATTTTTAGTGAAAAATTTTCCCATCCGAGAGAAAGCGCTGGGAAATGTGCATCGGATCCCTTCGTTGGTGGGAAGCCGGGGAAAGTTTTTTTTCAATGCCCCCAAAAATTAAAAAATTACAAGGAAAATAACCCCAGGGAATACTATAGTTTGCTTTTTGTCCCAAAGTCAGGGAATTTTTATTTTTTCCCAAGGCTTAAAGGGAAATTGGGAAAAAGGGTTTTTAAAAAAGAATATAAATTTTCCAAAAAAAAAACAACTCTTTTCCCCAAAAGAAACAGTACACGTAAGGGGGAACAAATTTAAACTTGTGGAAAATTTAACGAAGTTTTACAGGTTTCCATCAGAAAGGGAAATTCCCATAGACGTGCATTTTTTGGGTTGGGGGCAGTTTTGGTTTTGTAGCCCCATTTTCAACGGAAACCCCTCTCTGGCCTCCACGGGAAAAAAGGGAAGTTTGCAAGACGTTTAAAGGGATAAAAAAGTTTCAAGGGGAAAAAAAAAACTGAAAGAAACAGCTAGTACTGGGGTTTGGACGGGGTTGCAAAACCTGGTTGGGTTTTAAAGATTTTTTGGCCCTTCCTACGAAAAGAACACATGGTGTTTTTAGGAATTTGCAGTCTTTGGGGAAAACATAGAAAATTTGGGGAAAAAGGAAAAGGGAAATTTTTTGTACCCAGGGGGGCCATCAGAAGTAAAAAATTTTCCTTTAAAAATTTTTCTCACAGAAGTGAAGCAGTAGGTTTTTGGTCCAAGGGAAACACTGTGTATGGGCGGGCCCGGTTTTTTGGGAAAACCCCGTGCAAAAAAAAGTGACAAGGATTGCCCTTTAAAAAGTGTACTGTTTTTGGATGTCCTCGAGAGCAGGTGACTCTAAATTTTTGGGGAAAAGGGGCTATGGGTGAAGGGGTTTAGGGGGGGAATATAAATTTTAACAACTGAGAAAATTATTCCAGAAAAAAAAACACCCCGATGGCGTTTTTAAATTTCCTTACCCCTTGGGTCGCAAGGATTTTTTAATTTTTTTCCCCCACTGCCAACATCAATGCAAAGAACCTTTCCCCCAAAGCGGGTTTTGTTTGGTTGTAGGCGAAGAGAAAAGGAAATTTAAGTTCCCATGGAAAAAAGGGGGAATTTTTTTGGCTCTTGGGTTAAGGCGACAAAAGCCTTTAAAAAACCCTTTTTCCCGAAAAAAGCACCCCAGGGGTTTTTTTAAAGGTTGCTTAACGCGTGTAGGAAGCAGTGTTAGGGTTTTTCGCTTCCACCATTGAAGGGGAAAGCCCCTTAGAAGGCAGGGTCTGTCTTGAATCCCGAGTCCTGAACGTTAAGTTCAATTTTTGGAAAAAGGGGTTCAGAGATATTAAGTCCTTCAACTGAAAACAACTCTATTCACGGGGGCCCAAAAGAGCCAGACGTTCAGGTGGTGAACGGGATGCCAAATTTTGTGTACAGAAGCATTCGATACGTTTATTTTTCCCGTGCTTCCATCGGTATCAGAAGGTCCATAAAGATGCGTCTTTCGGCATTGTATAGGGTTTGGTTGTAGACCCCTCTTTTTCGGGAAAACAAGTAGTGCTTCCATGGAGAACAAGGGGATTTTTTACTAAGCGGGTTACTGTAGAACACAGTGACGATTCAAGTGGAAACACTTTATTCAGTAAAAAATGCGCTGAGTGCAGTTCTGTACAGGTTTCGCGAAGTCTGCGCACGAAAGCCTTAAATGCACTTTTTTACCAAAACGCTTAGATCAGTAAAGTAGGTCACTAGGGCACGCTCCTTAGAAAGTGTGTGGTATTATACTTGGAATCCCGGAGTCCCGATACATTCATAACTTCTAAGTAGAGACCTGGGCATTCACTGAAATCGTGATTTGACAATTTTCGTTTTTCAACAGAGAAAAAACACCTACTCGCTGAAAGAAACAGCTAGATGTACATGGGTTACAGATAAACTGAACTGGGTGTACTGCAGCAGTAACACACTATTATTCATGTGCTTGTGGCATAAAAGGATGTCACATAGACATGCCTGTTTAGGACATACACTGTGTTTTAGTGGTAGACCCAAGCGGTGCTACCATTCTAAGGTTCCACATGGAAAAGAAGAAAAGTGTTGTGGACGCAAATGAACGGAGAACCTAAAGAAGTTCCCGGGAAAAGGGCTCTTTACTAAAAGAAGAGAGGTGATATTCAGTTGTGGACAGGTACGCTTTTCCCTGCGTCTGGAAGGTTACATCGCCTATTTCAGTGATTCCATCAATCAAAGAAATAACAATGGGTGCCTTTTTTAGAAAGTGTCCCTTTTAAATTTTGGCCTTCCCGGCGTGGCTGAAACACGTCTATGTTCTAGGTGGAGTATTGCACAGGTGAGTTTAAATCTGGTAGGAACCATTCCCTACAGCTCCTTGTCATCTGCTTCCATCAGAAAAGAACTGAAGGGGAAACAGGCCCCCTTTAAAAAATTATAGGATTTCCTGGTTGGAATCCCAGAGTCACGGCGAATACGGGTAATCCTCTTAGAGGAGAACAACGTAAATTGTATCCACCGTTGGTTAAAAGAGAATAGAAACTTCATCCAACTGAGGAAAAACAATACTCACTGAGAGGAATCAGTCAGATTCCCTTTTGTACACCATTTCCGTTATTCTGTGCACAGAAGCGTAATACCGTCTGATTCACACGCTTCCAAAACCCTAAGAGAAGTCACCTTGCTGCGCTCCTATAGAAAGCGAACAATGTTTTGGTTAAAAAAAAAGACGCAATGGTGCATAGTTAAGGTTCAAAGGGAAAAAAAAAAAGGAAGTTTTGAAAAAGCGGGTTAATGGAAAATATGATGATCCTCTGATAAAAAAAAACTTCCATTCAAGAAAAAGAACAGCAAGATATGAGTTTGTAAGGTAGTTAACCCTGAAAAGGGGAAAAGGTTCTTACGATCTGTTTTCACAGGTCCCAAAGAAAAGTGACTCAGAAGAAAACAAGAGCTTCCTGTGAAAGCCTTCTATTTGCTGAAAGAAAAAGACTAGAGGGGTCAGTTTGTCCAGGCCGCTTCCTCTGCATGGAAGCACATAAACAGTTGATCTGGCATGCGTTGACCAATAAAAGGAGTGACAAGTACATGCAGCTTAGCGTTAGACACGGCACGCTTGCCGGCAAGGGTTCCCAGTGTCACCGGGAACATCTCGAAATCGGCGTGGGAAAAAAGGGCCGTTTCCTAAGAAGTGTGTTATTGGAGGGGGTAACGGTCATTCCACTGAAAAGAACGCCATCCCCTGAAAGAAATCAGCTAGCTATTCAGTGGTGTGCAATTTGTATAACTCTTTCTGTGAAAGCATTACGTACACTTTGCTTTCCTGTGCAGCCATCAAGAAAAGAAGTCACAAGCACGTGTACTTTTCAAAGGGTCCTGTTTCCACTTGGATTGCCGGAGTCGCTGGCATGATTGCTAAGCTTCTGAGGGGAGATCTAGGGTGTTTTTTTAAAGAGCGGGAGAACGGAGAATGGAAAATGCCTTCAAATGAGAAGAAAACGCAGTTCGCAGAAGGAAGACAGCGGGGTTGGCAGCTGCGGCGAGGACCCGCTTTACGCGGGGTACGGAACCCTTATATACCATAGTTTGGTGTCACGTTCTTCCCTCAGCGATGAGGTCATCTAGATGTGCATCTTTCGGGACGTGTCCTGTCTTTTGGTTGTCGTCTGAAAAACACTAGTACCATACTAGTGTCTGAGAAACACCAGTACCATTTCTGAGGCTGGAGTTGGAACAGAAGGGAAATTTCCTCATGCGCAGGCAAACAGAAAATCTAAAGATGTTTCAAGTGAAAACACGTCCCTTCACTGACAGGAAGCGGCTAGAGCCTCGGTTGGGTACACGTAAGCTGGAGCCTGTGTGTGAAAGAATTGCATCCAGTGTGATTTCATATGCTTCCCTCAGCATAAGATGCGACAAGGACACACACCTTTAGAAGTTGTAGGGTTTTCTGGTTGGAATCCCAGAGTTACTGAGAAGACAGCTAAGCTTGTGAGAGGAGACAAGGTCAATTGCATCAACCATGGGTTAATGGAGAAAGCAAAGGTCATTCAACGGAGGACAAACTCGATTCACTCAGGGAAATGGG
This sequence comes from Daubentonia madagascariensis, assembly GCA_023783475.1. Lineage (NCBI taxonomy): Eukaryota > Metazoa > Chordata > Mammalia > Primates > Daubentoniidae > Daubentonia > Daubentonia madagascariensis. Next base: position 13,370 of record JAKFHU010000447.1, on the reverse strand, counting down.
CTAGATATTCAGCTGCGTGCACGGTTGCTTGACGCTCTGCTTGGAAGCATTCCAGAGAGTTTGTGTCCACACGCTTCTATCAGTGAGAGCACTCGCACCTTGGAGGAAGGTACAGTGTTTTGGTGGATGAGACAGACGCAAGGTTCGCATACCTCAGGTTCCCCAGGAGAGAAGATGGGAAGGTTTCAAATATGCGGGTGGATGGAGGATAGAAAGATCGTTCAGGGCAAACCCTTCCGTTCACTGCCGAGAAGCAGCAATATATTGAGTTTTGGACAGGTATGCTCTACCTTGAGTTCGAGAGCTTGTGTACCGTTTGTTTTCACAGGCTTCCCAAAATAAAAGTTGGGACATGCCCTGCACCTCTAGAAAGTGGACTGTGTTTTCTGTGAATTCCCAGTGTCACTGCTGACATTTATAGTCACTGAAGTGATGCACCTAGGCGTTCACTTGTGTTCATGATGGCTTGCCTCTGTATCTTGAAGCAGTAATAGAGTTTGATGTCCCATGCTTCCATAAATAAAAGAGTCACCTAACTGCGTCTTTTAGAGGTACTGCGTTCTTATAGCCCGTCATAGATTTCTAAGTTGATATGGAGCAGAAGGCCAATTTCAACAAATGGGTGTTGAGATAGAAGAGGTTTAAAAGAAAACAATTCAAATCACTGATAGAAAGCAGCTAGACGTTCCGTTGTGTACAGCTTTCCTTACTTCTGTGTATGGAAGCATGATATGCGGTTTGTTTCACAGGCTTCGGTAAGTAACAAAAATCACAGAGAGGTGCTCCATTGCAGACGTTCACTGCACTCCATTCTGGTGGTAGGACCAGAATCTCTGGTAACACTTCTAAGCTCCTAAGTAGAGAAGACAGACATTGTGGTAGCCAGTGAGTAATTGGACTATTGAAAGTTATTTCAAAGAAAGCATTTCTACTGTCTAACAGAAAGCAGGTAGAAGTTCAGCTGAGTACAGATTAGCTTAAGTCTGCATACAGAAAGAGTATGTCTGGCTTGTCCTCTCATGCATCCTTCAGAAGGAGAAGTCCCATAGAGATGCACCTCTTAGGATATGTACTGCATTGGGAGTGTAGAAACAGATTCACCGATAGAGTAGGACGTGGAAGAGAGTGGAATTTTTGCAGCTGGCTGCAAAATGGAGAATGCAACAGTGATTTTTAGCAAAAACACTTCAATTGGCTAAAAGAAAGCAGGCCAAAGTTTCCTTTTCTACAGGTTGGCAGAACTTTCGATACGGGGAAGTAGTATATATTGTTTGGTCTCTCATGCTTGCAAATGGAAAGATTTCACACTGCGATGCTTCTTTTAGGAAGTGCACTGTGTTTTGGTTGTAGAGCCAGATTCTCTGGCAATAATTCTCAGCTGCTAAGTGCTGAAGAGCTCCTTTTCACAGCAAGTGGGTAATTTCACAAGGTAAAGATGTTTCAAATGAAAACACTTCTCTTCTCTGAGAGAAAACAGCTAGACGTTCAGCTGCAGACAGGATACCTTAACTCTGTGTATGGAAGCAGTACATACAGTTTGTACTCACATGCTTCCTTTCGAAAGAGAAGTCGCACAGGACATGACTGAGTTTGCAGTGTAGAGCAAGATTCATCTATCAGAGCTATGAGTTCCAAGTGGCAATGAAGGGCTTTTTTTCAGCTAGGCAGGAAAAGGAGACTACAAAGACGTATCAAGTAAAAACAGTTGTATGCACTGAAGTGAAACAGCTAGGTGTTCAGTTGTGGTCAGGTTGACTTAACTGTGTGTATGAACGCCTTACATAGAGTTTCTATTCACACGCTCTAAGTAAAGAGGTCACATACACATGCACCTCACAGGAAGTGTACCGTGTCTTGACCGTACACCCGGATTCACTGGTATCATAGCTAAGCTTCTACAAGGGCCATTTTGTAAATAGCAGGGAAAATAGAAAGATGTCTCACGTGAAAACACTTCCATTCAGCCACAGCAGATCAGTGAGAAGTTCCATATGGTGCCTGTTTGTGTAACTCTGGATGACGGCAGCAGAACGTACTCTTTGCTACCACCTTCTTCCCTATGTAAAAGAAGTGCCATAGAGATGCATCTTGGAGGACACGTACCTTTCCCTAGTCAATCCAGTTCCTCTGGAAACACTTCTAAGCTTGGAAGGGAAGAGGAAGGACACAGTCATAGCAAGGAGGTATTTTGAGAATGTAAAGATATTTCCAAGGAACAAAAACTTGTATTTACTGACATGAAGCAGCTAGGTGTTCACTTGGGCTCAGGATTGCTTAACTCTTGTGTGTGAAAGCAGTATATATAGTTTTTTGCAACTCGATTGTGTCAGTGAATGAAGTCACCTAGACACGCATGTCTTAGGAAGCGGACTGGATTTCTTATGCACACGCAGATTCACTGGTAACATTTGTCCGCTTGTAAGTGGAGGAGGAGGGCAATGTCACGAAATGCGCATGAATGGAGAATGTAAGGATGCTTCAAGTGAAAACACTTCTTTCCTACCCTGAAATAAAGCAGTGAGAAGGTCCCTTTTGTACAGGTTTGCATAACTCTGTGTATGGAGCAGGATAATTTTGGCCATAACGTGCATACATTATAAAAGAAGGAACACAGCGATGAATCTTGTAGGATGCCAAAGATGTTTCTCTTATGCAAACAGATTGCATTTTAATGATTCAAAGCTTGTAATTCGAGAAGAAGAGCTTTCTGTAGCAAACAGGTAAATGGAGAACATAAAGATGTTGCCAAGGAAAACTTTTCTATTCACAGCAGTGAAGCATCTAGGTGTCCACTAGAGTTCAAGTTTCCTTGACTCTGTGCTTGGAAGCATCATATAGAGTTTGCTTTTACGTGTTTTCATGAGGAATGGAAGTCACGTAGACATAGCTATTTTAGACAATATACTGTGTTTCATCTGTAGGCCCAGATTCACTGGAACATTTCTAAGCTTCTAAGTGAGAAGAGGGCAAATTTTGAAAGCAGGCAGATAGAAAACATAAAGATGTCTCAAGTGAAAACACTTCTGTTCCGTGAAAGAAAGCAACTAGGTATTCAGTGGTTTGCTTAATTCTGTGTTGGAATCCATTAAATACAGTCTGTTTTCCCAGGCTACCCTAAATAAGACAAGTCAAATAGAGGTGCATCTTACTAGGCTGTGTACTTCATTTCGATTGTGGAACCCAATTCTGTATCATACTGTCAGCTTCTCAAGAGGAGAAGAAGGAAATTTTCTCAGCGAGAGGGTGATTTGACCATATAAAGTACTTCACGGAACCATTCCATTCTTGGTCAGAAAGCTGTCTAGACGGTCCTTGGTGTCCAGGTGAGCTTACTCTGTGTATGGAAGCAGTAGGTACAATGTAGTCCCACGCATCTTTCAGAAAAAGAAGTCACATAGACTGTGAACTGTTTTGGAGTGTAGAGCAAGATTAACCTATGATAGCACATAGTTCTAAGTGGAGAAGAAGGGTGTTTGTTTAGCTAGCTGTGAAATTGAGAATATGAAGTTGTTTCAAGTGAAAGCACTTCCGTTTACTGAAAGAACACAGCCAGGTGTTCACATCGGTACAGGTTGCATAACTCCGTGTATGGAGGCAGTGTATACTCTCTGGTCTCACGTGCTTCCAGAAGTAAAGCAGTCATACACAGATGCAGCATTTAGGACATGTCCTACCTTTTGACTCTGGACCAGGTTCTCGGGCAATTCTTATAACCTTGTAAGTCTATAATAAGGGCATATTCCTAGGAAGCAGAAAAATGGAGACTAGAAAGACGTTTTGAATGAAAACCCTTCTAATCTCTGAGAGAAAACAGCTAGATGCTCAGAGGTGCAGAGGTTAGCTTAACTCTGTATGGAAGAAGAACATAGAGTTTGTACTCACACGTGTCCGTGAGTAAGCTAAGTCACACAAACATGCATCCCTTAGGAGCTGTACTGTGTTTCTTTTGGAGTCTTAGATTGACTGGCAATATTTCTGACCTCCTAAGTGGAGAAGAAAAGCAATTTCGCAAGAAGCAAGTTAAGGGAGAATAGAAGGAGAAATATAGAGTGAAAATATTTCTATTCCCCGAAAGATAGCCGCTGCGTGTTTATGCTGTACGGATTGGCTTAGCTCTGTGAATAGAGGAGCACTTATAGTTTGTACTCACAAGTTTCCCTTAGCACAACACAGCAAACCTAGATGCCTCTGTTAGGACATGTAGCGCATTTGGAGTGCAGAGCCGAATTTGGCTATGACAGTTGCAATTTCTGAGTGGGAAAGAAGGGCATTTTTGCAGCTACTTGTGTAATTGTGATTACAGAGGTGTTTCAAGGGAAAATACTACTCTTCACTGAAGGAAAGCAGAGAGAAGTTCACATTACTAATGTTTTTCCCAACTCTACGTACGTAAGCAGTATATAGTCTATGACTCCATGAACGGAAGACGTAACTCATTCTTGCCTCTTTTCAGACATGCACTGCAATTCACTGGAAGAACCAGACTTTTTGGTAACACTTCATACTTCCATCGGTCCCAGAAGTCAGAAGGACATGCGCATTCAGGTAAGGGACTGTGTTTCTGTTGGATCCCTAGCATCACTGGTAACATTACTAACCTTCTGCTTGGCGAAAAAGGGCCATTGTGTGAGAAGTGAGATACTGGAGAATATAAAGGTTATTCAAGTTAAAACAACTCTGTTCACGGAACGAAATCAGCGAGAAGTTCAGTTGTTCACAAGTCAGACCAACTCTCTGAATTTTAGCCTTATGAACAGTTTGTTTCCACATGCTTTCATCAGTGAAAGAGGGTACATAGCGATGCTTCCTGTCGGGCATAAAATTCAGTTTGGTTGTACAACCAAATTCTCCGCTAAACTTCTAAGCTCTAAGTAGGGAACACAGGGATTTTCACAAATATCCACTAATATGACAATGTATAAATGGTTTAGACGAAAATAATTCCCTCTCTGAGAGAAAGCAGCTGGTGATAAGCTGTGCATCAGATCCCTTCGCTCTGTGTACGGAAGCCCTAGGCACAGTTTCTTTTCAATGCCTCCATCAATAAAGAAGACACAAGGTCATGCACCTCAGGGAATACTACTATGTTTGCATTTGATTCCCAAAGTCACTGGGAACGTTACTCAGCTTCCAAATGCAGAAGAAGAGAAATTGTGGAAGAAGTGGATAGATGAAGAATATAAAGGTTATTCCACTGAAAACAACTCTATTCCCAGAAAGAAAACAGCTAGACGTACAGTTGTGTACAGGATATTTAAATTCTGGGTGGAAGCATTCTATACAGATAGTTGTCACTTGCTTCCATCAGACAAGTAGTCCCGTCGACGTGCATTATTATGGCATGTCCTGAGTTTTGGTTGTAGACCCAGATTCAACGGTAACATCTATGAGCCTCCACGTGGTAAAGAAGGGAAGCTTTGCCATGACAGCTTTAAGGGAGTACGAAAGATGTCTCAAGGGAAAAAATTGAAAGAGAACAGCTAGATACTCAGTTTTGGACAGGATTGCAAAACCATGTGTGTGGAAGCATTCTAACGAGTTTGTTTGGCATGCCTTCCATACGTAAAAGAAGCCACATAGAGATTCGTCTTTTAGGACGTTTGCAACATTTTGGTGGAAGAACCAGTCGTAAATTGTTCAGGTCAGAAGAAAAGGGCATTTTAGTATCAAGGGTGTCCATCATGAATGTAAAGATGTTCTATTTGAAAAAACTTATACTCACAGAAGTGAAGCAGCTAGGTGTTCATTAGTGTCCAAGGTGGCATAACACTGTGTATGGAAGCAGCATGCAGAGTTTGTCTGGACATACTCCTGTCTACAAAGGATGTGACAAACATCTGCACCTTTAGAAAGTGTACTGTGTTCTGGATGTCTTCTGAGAGTCACTGATAGCATCTCTAAGCTTCTACTTGGGGAAAAGGGCAATTGTGTACAAAGTGGGTTAATGGAGAATACAAAGTTCAGACAACTGAGAAACACTCTAGGTCCAGAAAGAAAACAGCCAGATGGACCGTTTTCTACAGGATTCCTTACCTCTGTGTATGCAAGCATTCTATTCAGTTTGTTTCCCCACACTGCGATACGTCACCTGCAAATGAATCCTTTAACCCAAGCAGTGTGTTTTGGTTACAGGCGAAGACACAAGGTAACATTCCTAACGTTCTCCATGGTAAAGAAGGGAACTTTTGTGCTCTTCGGGTTAATGGCAGACATAAAGACCTTTAAGTGGACAACACTTCTATTCCCCGAAACAAAGCAGCCAGATGGCGAGTTTTGTACAGTACGTCTTAACGCTCTGTATGGAAGCAGTATATACGGGTTGTTTTCACGTGCTTCCATCCATTGAAGGAGGGAAGAGGACACGCACCTTTAGAGAGTGCAGTGTTTCTGGCTTGAATTCCCAGAGTCACTGGCACCACGCCTAATCTTCTAAGTTTTGGAAAAAGTGGGTTTACCAGAGAATATTAAGTTCTTTCAACTGAACACACCTCTATTCACGGAGACCAATAAGCCAGACATTCAGGTGTGCACAGGATTGCCTAATTCTGTGTACGGAAGTATTCTCTACAGTTTATGTTTCCGTGCTTCCATCGGTATCAGAAGTCCCATAAAGATGCGTCTTTTCGGCCTTGTATAGGGTCTTTGTTGTAGACCCCTCTTATTCCGGTAACATATCTAATGCTTTCCATGGAGAACAAGGGAAATTTTGTATTAAGCGGGATACTGTAGAACACAGAGATGATTCCAGTGGAAACGCTTCTATTCACTAAAAAAATGCAGCTAGATGTGCAGTTCTGTACAAGTTCGCAGAAGTCTGGGCACAAAAGCATTAGATGCACTTTTTTACCACAGGCTTAGACCAGTATAGATGGTCACAAGGGCACGCACTTAGAAAATGTGTGGTATTATACTTGGATTCCCGGAGTCCCTGGTACCATTCGTACCTTCTAAGTAGAGACACGGGGCCATTTCACTGAAAGTCGATGAATTGAGAATCTACAGGTTCTCCAACAGGGGAAAAACACTCTTCGCAGAAAGAAATCAGCTAGATGTACTGTCTGGTACAGATAACTGAACTGTGTGTACTGCAGCATGGAACACACTTTCTATTCACGTGCTTGCGTCGCAAAAGGACGTCACACAGACATGCCTGTTTAGGACATACACTGTGTTTTAGTGGTAGACCCAGAGCGTTGCTACAATTTCTAAGGTTCCACATGGAAAAGAAGAAAAGCGTGTTGGAAGCAAATCAATGGAGAATACTAAGATGTTTCCCTGGAAAGCTCTTCTATTCCCTAAAAGAAGAGAGGTAGATATTCAGTTGTGTGCAGGTACGCATTTCCCTGTGTCTGGAAGGATTACGTGAGCCTGTTTTGAGATGATTCCATCAATCAAAGAAAAAACAATGGCGTGCCTTTCTAGAAAGTGTACCATATTTCAGTTGGCTTCCCGCCGTGGCTGAAACACGTCTAAGTTCTAGGTGGAGTATTGCACAGGTAAGCTTAAATCTGTGTAGGGAACCATTCCCTACAGCTCCTTTTCATCTGCTTCCGTCAGTAAAAGAAGTGAATGGTACAGGGACCTTTACAAATTATAGGATTTCCTGGTTGGAATTCCAGAGACACAGCGAAAACGGATAAGCCTGTGAGAGGAGAACAACATCTATTGTATCCACCGTGGGTTAAAAGAGAATAGAAAGTTCATCCAACTGAGGAGAAACAAGACTCACTGAGAAGAATCAGTCAGATGTTCACTTTTGTACACCATTCCGTAATTCTGTGCACAGAAGCGTTACAAACCGTCTGAATGCACACGCTTCCAACCCTAAGAGTAGTCACATAGCTGCACGTCCTATGGAAAGTGAACAATGTTTTGGTTAACAACAAAGACGCAATGGTAGCATAGTGAACGTTCTACAGGGAAAAAAAGGGACGTTTTTACAAAAACGGGCTAATGAGGAATATGAAGATCCTTCGATAAAAACACTTCCATTCAAGAAATGGAAGCAGCAAGACATTGAGTTTTGTACAGGTATGCTTAACCCTGAGAAGGGAAGCATTCTATACAATCTGTTTTCACAAGCTTCCTAAAGTAAAGGTGATTCAGAAGAAAAACAAAACATTTCCTGTGAAAGCCCTTCTATTCCCTGAGAGAAAAAGGCTAGAGGGTAGAGTTTTGTACAGGCACGCTTCCATCTGTCTATGGAAGCATCATACACAGTCTGATCACGCATGAAACAGAGAGAAAACAGCTAGACGTTCAGCTGCAGACAGGATACCTTAACTCTGTGTAGGGAAGCAATACATACAGTTTGTATGCACATGCTTCCTTTCGAAAGAGAAGTCGCACAGGACGTGACTGAGTTTGCAGTGTAGAGCAAGAGTCACCTACCAGAGCTATGAGTTCCAAGTGGCAATGAAGGGCATTTTTGCAGCTAGCCAGGAAAAGGAGACTACAAAGATGTTTCAAGTGAAAACAGTTGTATGCACTGAAGTGAAGCAGCTAGGTGTTCAGTTCTGGTCAAGTGGACTTAACTGTGTGTATGAACGCCTTATATAGAGTTTCTATTCACACGCTCTAAGTAAAAGAGGTCACATACACATGCACCCTCAGGAAGTGTACCGTGTCTTGACCGTACACCCGGAATCACTGGTATCATAGCTAAGCTACTACAAGCGCCATTTTGTAAATAGCACGGAAAATGGAAAGCTGTCTCACGTGAAAACAATTCCATTCAGCCAAAACAGAGCAGTGAGAAGTTCCATACGGTGCATGTTTGCGTAACTCTGGACGACGGCAGCGGAACGTACTCTTTGCTCCCACCTTCTTCCCTATATAAAAGAAGTGGCACACAGATGCATCTTGGAGGACACGTACATTTCCCTAGTAAATCCAGTTCTTCTGGAAACACTTCCAAGGTTGGAAGGGAAGAAGAAGGACACAGCCATAGCAAGGAGGTATTTTGAGAATGTAAAGATATTTCAAATGAACAAAAACTTTTATTTACTGACATGAAGCAGCTAGGTGTTCACTTGTGCTCAGGATTGCTGAACTCTTGTGTATGAAAGCACTATATATAGTTTTTTGCAACTCTATTGTGTCAGTGAAAGTAGTCACCTAGACATGCATATTTTAGGAAGCGGACTGAGTTTCTTATGCACACGCAGATTCACTGGTAACGTTTCTCCGCTTGTACGTGGAGGAGGAGGGCAATGTCACGAAACGCGCATGAATGGAGAATGTAAGGATGCTTCAAGTGAAAACACTTCTTTCCTTCCCTGAAAGGAAACAGCGAGAAGGTCCCTTTTGTACAGGTTTGCATATCTCTGTGTATGAAGCAGGATATAGTTTTGGCCAGAAAGTGCATACATAATAAAAGAAGGAACCTAGTGATGCATCTTGTAGGATGCCAAAGATATTTCTCTTACGCAAACAGATTGCATTTTAATGATTCAAAGCTTGTAAGTGGAGAAGAAGAGCTTTCTGTAGCAAACAGGTAAATGGAGAACATAAAAATTTTGCCAAGGAAAACTCTTCTATTCACCGCAGGGAAGCATCTAGGTGTCCACTTGAGTTCAGGTTTCCTTGACTCTGTGCTTGGAAGCATCATATAGAGTTTGTTTTCACGTGTTATCATGAGGAATGGAAGTCACGTAGACATACTTATTTTATACAATATAACTGTGTTTCATCTGTAGATCCAGATTCACTGGAACATTTCTAAGCTTCTAAGTGAGAAGAAGGGCAACTTTTGGAAGCAGGCTGATGGAAAACATAAAGATGTCTCAAGTGAAAACACTTCTGTTTCGTGAAAGAAAGCAGCTAGGTCTTCAGTGGTTTTCTTAATTCTGTGTTGGAATCCATTAAATACAGTCTGTTTTCCCAGGCTACCCTAAATAAGACAAGTCAAATAGAGGTGTATCTTCTACGTTGTGTACTTCATTTCGATTGTGGAACCCAATTCTCCAGTCATACTCATAACCTTCTAAGAGGAGAAGAAGGACATTTTCTCAGCGAGAGTGTGATTTGACCATATAAAGGTACTTCACACGGAAGCACTTCCATTCTTGGTTAGGAAGCTGCTAACTTGGTGTCCAGGTGAACTTAGCTCTGTGTATGGAAGCAGTAGGTACAATGTAGTCCCACGCATCTTTCAGAAAAATAAGTCACATAGACTGTGAACTGTGTTTGGAGTGTAGAGCAAGATTCACCTATGATAGCCACTAGTTCTCAGTGGAGAAGAAGGGCGTTTGTGTAGCTAGCTGTGAAGTTGAGAATATGAAGTTGTTTCAAGTGAAAGCCCTTCCGTTTAGTGAAAGAACACAGCCAGGTGTTCACATAAGTACAGGTTGCATAACTATGTGTATGGAAGCAGTGTATACACTCTGGTCTCACGAGCTTCCAGAAGTAAAAGCAGTCATACACAGATGCAGCAATAAGGACATGTCCTACCTTTGACTCTAGACCAGGTTCTCAGGCGATCCTTAGAACCTTGTTAGTCTATAAGAAGGGCATATTCCTAGGAAGCAGAAAAATGGAGACTAGAAAGACGTTTTGAATGAAAATCCTTCTAATCTCTGAGAGAAAGCAGCTAGATGCTCAGAGGTGCAGAGGTTAGCTTAACTCTGTATGGAAGAAGAACATAGAGTTTGTACTCACACGTGTCCATGAGTAAACCAAGTCTCCCAGACATGCATCCGTTAGGAGCTGAACTGTGTTTCTTTTGGAGTCCCAGATTGACTGGCAACATTTCTGACCTTCTAAGAGGAGAAGAAAAGCAATTTCACAAGAAGGAAGTTAAGGGAGATTAGAAAGAGAAATATAATGTGAAAATATTTCTATTTCCCGAAAGATAGCCACTGCGTGTTTATGGTGTACGGATTGGCTTAGCTCTGTGAATAGAAGCAGCACTTACAGTTTGTACCCACAAGTTTCCTTTAGTACAGCACAGCAAACCGAGATGCCGCTGGTAGGACGTGTACCACTTGGAGGCAGAGCGTATTGCTCGATTGCATGTGATGGAGGGGTATTTCACTACTGTGTATTGATTACAGAGGTGTTCAGTGAAACCTACTCTTCACTGAGGGAAAGCAAGAGAGTTCACATTTCTACAGTTCCCAACTCTGCGACGAAAGCAGTATATAGTCTATGACTCCATGAACGAAGAGTAACTCAGACTGCTCTTCAGACGTGCACTGCATTCACTGGAAGAACCTGACGTTTGGTAACACTTCATACTTCCATCGGTCCAGAAGTCAGAGGACATGCGCCTTCAGGTAACGGACTGTGTTTCGGTTGGATCCTTGCACCACTGGTAATATTACTAACCTTCTGCTTGGTGAACAAGGGCCTTTGTGAGAAGTGAGATACCGGAGAATATAAAGGTTACTCAAGTTAAAACAACTCTGTTCACGGAACGAAATCAGCAAGAAGTTCAGTTGTGCACAAGTCGGACCAACTCTCTGAATGGAAGCGTGAAAAACAGTTTGTTTCCACATGCTTTCATCAGTGAAAGAGGGAACATAGCGATGCTTCCTGTCGGGCATAAAATTCAGTTCGGTTGTCGAACCAAATGCTCCGCTAATACTTCAAAGCTTCTAAGTAGGGAACACAGGGATTTTCACAAATATCCACTAATAGGACAATGTATAAATGATTTAGATGAAAATCATTCCCTCTCTGAGAGAAAGCAGCTGGTGATAAGCTGTGCATCGGATCCCTTCGCTCTGTGTACTGAAGCCCTAGGCACAGTTTCTTTTCAATGCCTCCATCATAAAGAAGTCACAAGGACATGCACATCAGGGAATACTACTATGTTTGCGTTTGATTCCCAAAGTCACTGGGAACGTTACTCAGCTTCCAAGTGCAGATGAAGGGAAATTGTGGAAGAAGTGGATTAATGAAGAATATAAAGGTTATTCCACTGAAAACAACTCTATTCCCAGAAAGAACACAGGTACACGTACAGTTGTGTACAGGATATTTAAATTCTGTGTGGAAGCATTATATACAGATAGTTTTCGCATGCTTCCATCAGTCAAGGAGTCCCATAGACGTGCATCTTTTTGGTGTGTGCAGTGTTTTGGTTGTAGACCCAGATTCACCGGTAACCTCTATGAGCCTCCACGTGGAAAAGAAGGGAAGCTTTGCAATGACAGCTTTAAAGGAGTACGAAAGATATCTCAAGGGAAAAAAACTGAAAGAGAACAGCTAGATACTCAGTTTTGGACAGGATTGCAAAACCCTGTGTGTGGAAGCAGTCTAACGAGTTTGTTTGGCCTGCCTTCCATACGTAAAAGATGTCACATAGAGATGCCTCTTTTAGGACGTTTGCAGCCTTTTGGTGGAAGAACCAGTCGTAAACTGTTAAGGGCAGAAGAAAGGGGCATTTCAGTGACAAGGGGGTCCATCATGAACGTAAAGATGTTCCCTTCGAAAACACTTATACTCGCAGAAGTGAAGCAGCTAGGTGTTCATTGGTGTCCAAGTTGGCATAACACTGTGTATGGAAGCAGCATGCAGAGTTTGTTTGGACAGACTCCTGTGCACAAAAGAAGTGACAAGGATATGCACCTTTAAAAAGTGTACTGTGTTCTGGGTGTCCTCCGAGAGTCACTGGTAGCATCTCTAAACTTCTACTTGGGGAACAAGGGCAATTGTGTAGAAACTGGGTTAGTGGAGAATATAAACTTCAGACAACTGAGAAACACTCTGTTCCAGAAAGAAAACAGCCAGATGGACCGTTTTCTACAGGATTCCTTACCTCTGTGTCTGCAAGGATTCTATTCAATTTGTTTCCCCACACTGCCATACGTCACATGCAAATGAATCCTTTAACCCAAGCAGTGTGTTTTGGTTGTAGGCGAAGAGACAAGGTAATATTTCTAACGTTCTCCATGGTAAAGAAGGGAATTTTGTGCTCTTCGGGTTAATGGCAGACATAAAGACCTTTCAGTGGACAACACTTCTATTCCCCTAAACAAAGCAGCCAGATGGCGACTTTTGTACAGGTCTGCTTAACGCTGTGTATGGAAGCAGTGTGTACGGGTTGTTTTCTCATGCTTCCACCCATTGAAGGAGGGAAGAGGACACATACCTTTAGAGAGTGCAGTGTGTCTGTCTTGAATTCCCAGAGTTACTGGCACCACGTCTAAGCTTCTAAGTTTTGGAAAAAGTGGGTTAACAGAGAATATTAAGTTCCTTCAACTGAAAACAACTCTATTCACGGAGACCAATGAGCCAGACGTTCAAGTGTGAACAGGAGTGCCTAATTCTGTGTACGGAAGCATTCTATACAGTTTATGTTCCCGTGCTTCCATCGGTATCAGAAGTCCCATAAAGATGCGTCTTTTCGGCATTGTATAGGGTCT